>JAVKPL010009640.1:0-38956 GCA_032173675.1 Gastrolobium villosum
TTTACAACACTGGTTTTATCCTCTCTCTTTTTTATCTTGCAATCCGAATTAATGCCCTTTTAGTTGGGCTTCCAAAAAAAGTAATTTTTATGTCTTACTTATTTTAGAAGTATTTTTTACAAAAATTAAAGTTATTTAAATTTTTAAAAAATTATTTAACTTTTAGCTTCTGCTTTTTTTTAGAAACTATAATTTTTAGCTTAAAAAAATTATTTTTGGCTTTCTTTTTATGACTTCTGTTTTTTATTTAAAAGTAGGTGACCAGACAAACTTTTTTCCATACATACTTTTTTTCTTAAAATGGCAATTTTTGAAGAAAAAAAATTCATCCAAATGAACCCTTAATCGACTTCTATTTGGTGATTGAATACTAGATAATTTATAATAATAAAAAAATTCAACTAATAAATTCTCTCTACTTTTTCTTTCGTAGAATTTATATAGGATTTTATAAGAGTTATATTGTAGGAAAAGTGATTGTGTAATATTATAGAGATTCATTTTGCGTGCCTTAATTTTTATTTTTGTTTTTTGTTTTAAAAAATGTGGGCTCCATAAAATTTTATTGTGTCATGTTAAAGGACAAAACGAAAACCCATTTATATATGGTGAACAACCATTTCGGTCTAAATATTCAACTTATGCGGACTGATCTCAGATCTCATATCATATGGTTTTCCAGCAGCAATTATAACTAAATTAAATTGCAAGACAGAATGTATTTTTTTTCTAATTAACTCAATCTTAATTATCTTTTAAGGCGAGTTGATTTTTTCTAATATTCCACAAGCTTCAATTTTTTGAGCCAGCTATGAGACTAATCCAGAATACGAGGATAAAAATATTTAAACTCTTTCCAAAAAATAGCATATACGAAAACTCTTTCTTTTCCACTTACTTAATTTCTTTATTACCGCTGCCACAATTTGTTGAAAACAGAATCTATTTGATCCTCGATGTAGTTCCTAATGTGTTTTATTTTCGAATCATACAACTATTTTGTTTAATTGAGCATTGTCCCCTTTATGAGAAACATACCATGTACTCGAACTCAAAACTATGCAAACAACGACAAGAACCATTTCATAATGCAAAAAGAGGCAAAGTTGATGTCTTTTCTCCCCATGTGAAAAGAACCATTTCATAACGTTGACACTAACGGTAAAAGGAAAAAAGTAAAAAAGAACAAGAACATTTAATCCAAACTACAAATGTTGGAGACACTTATCGCTAGCATTGGTGTCAATAATAGTACGTAACCAAATCATGAAGTTGCTTTGGTTTAAATTCATTTTTCTTGCCACAACCATGGTGACTAATTTTACAAATATAGAATAAGAACTTAGCTATTTTTTAAATAATTTTTTTGGGTAAGAAATCAAAAATTGAGCTTGACGCTTACTGATTTGATTTCCCTGCTAAATGATGTTATAATTCTTTAAAACATATCGCATATATATATATATATATATATATATATATATATTTTATAAACCATCGCATATACATTTAACCCTAGGGTGATATAAAACTAACTTAATTAAAACAAGGGGATTAGCTGTCCAAATAGAGGAAATCAGAAATAGTCTTGTTCATAGGGTCAGAGAGGTTATTAGCATTCCGATTCCCATCAAGTCGGAGAAATGGACAGCTCCTAATCATGGTTTTTTCAAAATGAATGTGGATGGTGCTGTGAATGGGGAGAGGGCTGCCTGTGGTGGACTCATAAGGGGTAGAAATGGAGACTGGATTGGTGGGTTTTCGGTCTGCTTAGGCTCATGCTCCCCCTTAATGGCTGAATTATGGGCTGTTTATCACGGCCTTGTTTTTGCTTGGAACCATAATTGGAAACAGATTATTTTGGAATCAGATTCTTCTCAAGTTTTAAGCTTACTTACCCTTAGGGGTAATGACACTCGAAAGCTATCATTAGTAGCTAAGATTCGAGTTTTACTTCAAAAGGAATGGATTGTTCAGTTAAATGGTATCTCTAGGAAGGCTAATATGTGTGCTGATTGGATTGCGAAAAAAGCCTTGGATGACCCCCTTGGTCTCTCTTCAATCTCTTCTCCTCATTGGGCTCTCCTTAATCTGCTAGCTGCGGATATTCTGGATCCGGGGCGGGACACTGCTGCTAATTTGGATGCTGTGCTATCCTCGGGAGTTTAGTTTTTAGTGTTTCTTTTAGTTTATCTTCTGCATTGTTTTTTCTTGTTATGGTTTCTGTCTTTTGTTTGGGGGTGATTTAGCCCCTGTTGATTACCAAAAAAAAAAAAAATAAGGGGATTAATTTTCTCATTTTACTTGAGAAAATTTTCTTATGTCACATACTCAATACATAGGTGGGGTCCACAAAAAAATGAAAAAACAAAAGAATAAAAATAGGATCCACCTTTTGATTGTGTGTATAATATGAGAATCTCATGTAAAATGAGAAAAGATTAACCCTTAAAACAAATAAATCATACCATTTCGAAAATGACCAAATTAAAAAAATGTAAACATATAACCCTAAAATTTAAGGAGTGTAGGTTAAGAAGTCACTAATGAATAAATAAATAATAAACGATAAAATCATTAGGACACATGAACGCACGCCTAGAAAAGCAACTTTTCTATTGCTAGTTTATGTTTATTATTTAATTAGTACTAATGATTTCAAGTAACAATGATATGATGTTCCAACTACCCTGTTTATCGCTACAATGAAATATGAAATTACAGGTTACTATTACTCAGTATGGCATCATGATGAAGAGGGAAGACTCGATTTCCTCGTAATCATTTTCAATAATTAGGCTATATTGTGCTCAATTTCTCAATAATGGAAGTTCTCATTTTTCTTCGTGCATACTCGTTCTATTATTTTATTTTTTTGGACACATACTCGTTCTATTATTTTACTTATATATGGCTGTTTATATAATGATAATATCATCATTGTCCACATTATTATCAGTAACACGTCCTGTATTTTTATCTGTTGCAACTTGCAAATATTCGGATAACAAGTTCGTGACTTCACAATATTGTAAAGGAAAATGGTATTTGCACATTATTCATTTAAAATAGAGTAAATATATTTTTTGGTAGGTAGGGGGCGAATCCCTAAAAAAAAAAACTACGTTGTTTGTTGCATAAATTAATAATATTATATTTTTTTAATGTTTTTCCTTTTGTTACAGAATAAAATTCTCTGTCACTCATATGAAAATAAATAAGTCTCATTATAAAAAAAGAGAAATATTAATTGGAACCATTCACTTTTATATGAGTGTGGTAAAAAAAAATTATTATTTCTATTTTTATATGAGTGTGGCAAAAGTAAAAATATTAAAAAAAAAACTAATGACTATTTTAAATTTTTAATTACTAATTCAATTATAAAAATATTTTTAAAAAACTAATGTGGTGATATGCAATTTATCTAGACCTATACTATCAAATTATAGTCAAGATGCGGAGAAAAAACTTATCCCATAAGAAAACTCGTTAAATATGTAGGGTTTAACTATTCTTATGTTATTTTATATAATTGTCTTCTGCCATACATACATAGATAAATGTGCAATTTTTTTTTGTTTTATTTTTTAAAAAACAATGGGACCCATAGTTAGGTTTGTTAGTGTAGGAAATTCAACTTCTCACAAACAAAATGAGAAAAATAAATCCCAAAAATCTATATATGCAATCTCGCAAAGTAGGTAACGAAATCCCAAGGAACACATGACCGATAACCTTCTCAATTATACGCATCCAACCAGTGGCGTAGCCAGGATTGAAGGGGAGGGGGTGAAAAATAATATTTTATCTTATATAATATAACTATTTATTTTATCTATTGACCTCATAGGAACTTATTTATGTAATTTCTTATCAAAATATTAACATTTACAAAACATTTGGAAGACTAAAGAAATGTACTTTTTGTCGGGTCCAACAGACATAAAAAATAGTTTAAAGCAATAATTAAAAAAATGTCTTAATTAAAACAATGCTTTTAACTATATTTTTTTAAAAAAATAAAATAAAAGAATGCAACCAGGTTGCCCCAAAAAGTTAATCTTTTAAGTTAGGACAAACTCATTTTCTCTATATGGAATATTAAAGGCTCTAGTGAGATTGCTGTAAAACACTTGTACAATGCTCTACTTAATGTTGATGAGGAGGAGGAGCATGCGCAGGGTGTATGGTCTTTAATCTGGAGGTTGCATGTCCCTAGTCGGGTCTGTATCCTGTTATGGAAGATTGCTCATGTCCGCTTGCCTACTAGAGATTTGTTGGCTAGAAGAAACATGGCTTCTCCAACCTGCCCCCTGTGTCAGATACATGATGAGACCATTTTACATATGGCTCGTGACTGCAATAAAATAAAGCAGGTGTGGATGGAGCTCATTAACCCTGCTTTTTACTCTATGTTTTTTAGTGCAGATTTAAGTTCCTGGTTGCTCCTGAACTTGAAGAATGATGTTGTCATGAAACTAAATGAGCATTGGCCTATCTGGTTCGCGATTACAGTGGATTGTGCTTGGCGTTGGAGGAATGAAGTGGCTCATGGGGAGGAGGATAATTTTTTGGCTTACAAGAGTCAAACAATTATTAGGCAGGTGCAAGAGATCATTTCGGCTTGGAATCTGCGTGCGTTTGGGATGTCTGGTAGAAGACAGATTCACATACCTGTTGTGTGGCAGCCCCCTAATACCGGTTGGATTAAGATTAACACAGATGGGGCATCCAAATTCAATACTAGAGATGCGGCTTGTGGAGGCCTTTTGAGGGATGAGACTGGTAGGTGGATTCAAGGATTTTCCTATCACATTGGTAAGTGCTCGGCCTTTGTTGCCGAACTCTGGGGTGTGCTTAAAAGTCTTGAATTGGCTTGGAATGGAGGGTGGCGTCGTTGTGTTTTAGAAAGTGATGCTAGTTCAGTGATCACTATGCTCTCTAAGTTTGGGGGAGCAGCTCGAGAGTCTCGTTTGGTGACTCACATTCGAGCATGGTTACAAAAAGAGTGGGAGGTGCATCTGGTTCACGTGTTTAGAGAAAACAATGGATGTGCAGACTGGTTGTCTAAATATCCTTTGGAGCATCATTTGAATAATAATTTCACTATTTTTGATTCTCCTCCTCCTGGGATTTTGCCTTTGTATTTGGCAGATTTTTCGTTGGTTTGTAATTTTTGTAGAGTTAATCTGAACTAGTCTGTGTTGTTTGGGGCTTTTTGCCCTTTCCTTTTACCAAAAAAAAAAAAAAAAAAGAGAGCAAAAGGATGACAAAAAAGTCAAAGCTTTCATTAACCAAAACATAGCATATGAAAATAAAAAAGAAAATGCAAAAAAGATTACACATAACACATACACATTAGGTGAAGTGGAAGTAGATTTTAACTTGGATTTCAATTCAGAACTAAGAAAAAAAACACACATTTAACAGTAACAATAATACTATGTTTAGCCTTAAACTGTATCACTTTTTTTTGGAGGGGGCCGGCCGCCCACCCTAGCCTCCCCCTGTCCTCCGTCCCAGCATCCAACTAAGAACAGGTTTGCATCATTTTTTTAAACTAAAAACTACTTTTAAACTAAAGTTAAAAAAAAAACTTAAAAAAATTAAAAGGTGTTTAATAATTACATAAATTTATTAATTAAAAGCTAAAACCTCATTTCAAGAAAAATTGATAAAAGCTTAAAAAAAAAAAAGGATTTATACTTCTTATGTGACATAAGAAGAATAAGAAGAATCTTTTCAAAATCAATTGTTATGGTCATTTTTATATAAAAAATGTAATTTTTCATTTTTCAAATGGATGCAATTTTCTCTTCTTCTTTTTTTTTTAACTAGTCTTAACAATGAATGCATATAATTAGGAGTTTTGTATGGTAAAATTATGCTTTTAGCCATGCCCGTCATTTCGAATCTTTTAGTTTTAGTGCAAGTTCATCAATAACATTTAGAGGAAGCCAAGTGTAGTTTTTGATTACTCTCCAAAATGAGTAGGTGTTGTGTCTAGTAGAATGGATAATGTCTTAAGTCATATATATAACCATGAACTACCCAACAAGAAGAGGCATTCATCCACCGTGTTAATGTGCTCTTGAATGTTGTACCCATTCTGAAGTTGACTAAACATTGGGAATATAAGCAATAGGCATATTATTCTCTTTCCCTTTTTTTTTTTCTTTTTCTGATTACATATTATTCTCTTTCGTAAACCACGCAATCTTGTACTTGGTTGTTTAACTATTGGTTAATTGCTTCAACTTTTCAACTACCTCCCTACAAACCGAAACCAGATTCTCACTAATTCCGCTACCATCATATAATTAATAATGAAACCTTAAGGAGACTCCAGAGATACACAACCTTTTTGTACAATTTATAATGATCTCCCGAATCAATTTAGCCTTAATTTTACACAACCTTGATTATTTATTATTATTATTATAATTTTCTTGTACATACTTTTGTCTGAACGTTTAACATTTCGGAACTCCTTTCTATTTCTGTATATAACCTGATCAAGCACCAAACAAAGCAGTAAACAGTGACTGTTTCAAACGTATATGGTGGAATATGACCCAAATTGTCATGGCATCATACTGACGCATTGGGACCATCTGTACCAATGAATAAAAGGAAAATAACAATTTAAAGTTCAAATTAAATTTATACCATTTTAATTCAAAGTCACTTATATATAAAATTATTAATGTAGCCTTACCCAACAGCTTAAATTTTTGGATTGAATCGCTTCTTTATATGGTATCAGGGCCTCGTGTCCCGGGTTCGATCATCGCCGCCCCTCACTTTCTTTCAAGTGAAATTTCTTTGTTAGCACAGATAGGTGGGCTTACGCATTGTCCACCCTTCAAGCCCAGTGGGCTCTCGTGTAAAGAGACGTGTTGAAATATATAAAATCATTAATGTAGCCTTACTCAACCGTTTAACCTTTTAGGTTGAATTAGTTTTTTTTTATAGTCACATTTTTGTCACATATTTTTTATAATTAAATAGTTACGTTCTTATAACAACATAATCAGATCAAAACTAAAGTAAAATACACTTTTTTTTAACTTATATACGCAAAATCAGAAATATTTTACCTTATTTAATTCTTTTAACAAATGATTTATTAATTTCATGCAAAAAGACGCATATAAAAATGTATTAATCTTTATCCATGATTGTAGAAGATCTTTAATGGTATAATTTTTTTTATTAATCTTGACGTTTTCACCTTCTTGTATGCTCTTTGATAGGGATGAGATATAATTCTTATGGAAACACCATAAAAGTTTTTATGTTTTTCTTAGGGTGACAATTTGGATTGGTGCGATGTATACAATGCAAATTTGACATAAACATGACAAGAATAAAAATAGGTTAAATCATTTATTTTGTGAGTTGATATGATAAGATTTGAATAATTAGCAATTTTGTTTATAAAAAAAAAAATTAACAATTTTAAAATGTGTCACTTATTATAAACAAAATTAATGCGAAATTGTTGGTCAATAGCATTTTTGGGATTGACACACAACATAACACAAATTATTTTCGTATCAGTTTTTGTCAACATAAATACGACACTAATTAAAAAATGGATCGACCGAACGTAAATTTTTCGTGTTATGTTAATATCATGTCAGATCGTGTTACAAATTATTTACCCTAATTTTTCTATCCTTTTGTAGAACAGAATTTATCTCTTTATGGTAATACACCTATTATCAGATGTTGTGATACATTTTATTTTCATAACTTCCCAATTCTTTAGTCAAATTAATCTTATGTTCTTTACTCATTAAATCAAAATTAGCATTAATTTTATACATGAAACACATGTAGGTCTTACAAAGATCACACGGTTAAGCAAGCTAGAAAAAAGAATTAGACTTAAAAAGTTTTGCTAATTCTGCCCATTGATTTCACTCTAATAGTCAAGATCGACTAACCCAACAATTTAACAATTCTACAAATTGTTAAGTTCGAAATTAAAATGTTTAGTAATATACACATAATAAAAAGGAATTGTGTATATATATATATATATTAGGCAAAAATAAAATAAATAAAAAAATAATCCCCAATGAATTGGAGGAGCCCAATTTTGTGCTTGTACTTGTATCTCGCCATGCAATGTATCTGAGTCGTGGCATGGAAATGCTTATTAAACTTACATTGTCTTCACGTGTTTCTGATTTTGGTTTTTGAGATGAGATATTTGTACCCAAAGTAGAAAAAAAAGAATACAAAAAGATGAAGTTAGGATCCTGAAGATTTTCTGGCAAATAGAAATGGACCATACACGTAGACAAGAAGCTTTGTGGTGATGGATTATCAGATTGCAAATTTAACACGACGCAAGCAACAGTGGTTAGTGTACTGAGTGTACGTACTGCCTGAAAAGCTTATTACTCAGTCTTCTATTGCCTATTTCAGGCACATAATGATGCAAAGCATACCTCCTACGTTAAATGTAAAGGATGCATAAAATAAAATATGGGTAAGATATAATATTGGCCGATAAATTCATATTATGTACTGTGTTTGTTTGATGAGCACCTGATTAATAATAATAATATGATAAGATTATGTAGAAGAAAAAAAGAAAAAAGAAAAAGAAAAAGAAAAAAGAAAATAAATGCAATAAATATAAATATATTGGATAGTGTGAAAATATATTGGGTAACGTGAGGATATATTGAATATCCAATATTGATATCCTATCCTATTAAATCATAACCCAGCTCCCTCTATAGAATAAGAAATCATGATTTGATAGGATAAAATAAGACAATAGGATAAGCTAATCATATCTTATTGACCCACCAAACAAGAGATAAAAGTATGATATGATAAGTTATCCTATCCTATCTTCTTTACCAGGTGCTCCAAACATGTTTGTGTGAGTGAAAGAGATAAATAAAGGAGGAGAGAGAGAGTTGACTAAAAAAAATAAAGGTGTGGGTCCCATTCTTTGTGAGAGTGAAAGGATATAAGTTGTGTCATTTAAAATGATAAACATTTTTTCCATATTTTTTTTCCCCAAAGATGGATATTATCAACTATCACAGTAATTTTTTAGTCTTAGAGACTTAGAGTAACGTTAAGGGAGTTGGCCAACAAGAAAAAAAAGTTAAGAGAGTTAATCTGGTTGTTAAAGACTATTTAGATTTTTATCTCAAGCTAACATATGCAGAAACTAATTCCACCAAAGTACACTTTGATCAGATCATTTGAGAAAAAAAAATAATATTCTTGAGCCATAAAAGATGACTCATAAATGTAATTATTAAGAACAGAAGAAAAAACATTAATTGTTTTATAAATGTCAGAATCATTAATTAATTAATTTCAATGAAATATAACGGTTAGATTCTTAAAAATCAACAAATAAAATTTCTTATTTTTATACTAGAGACAAAAGTTCCTCCTTATAAAAAAATATTTTAACTCTGATATAAGAATAAAAAATCTTACTCTTTATTTCATCTATTGATCTACATAATTTATTGAATTATACTTGTTAATTAATAAAAACATTAATTGTTTTGTACTAGACAACATTTCACTCTATATGCGATCATACAAAAGTCCTAATACACCTGTCATTTCATCCAATATTCTTCGATTTATTACATCCTCATGAATATCTCATCTCTTTTACAATATTTTTAATTCATCTTGTCGTATATAGCACATTCACTGATTCTTTTTATTTTATTTTGGTATAATCAGAAAATATTCCCGTATAATTGTCACTTTATTCTTGGAGTATCATCTTGAAGATTATTTCCTCATTAGAATAATAGATGCATTGAGTTTCATCATCGTATAAAGGGATGAGACTAATTCTTCATTTGAAGAGAGACATATTCTCTTATCTTTAAAGATTTTCCATAAATTTATTTAAAGTTGGATTTGAATCCCTAACTTAAATAAACCCTTACAAATTCAATTTCCAACCTCTTTTGTATTAAGATTTACTTGGTGTAGCGAAGATCCTTTTAGACTTCAACATATTTCTCTATAATTCTAATTTAAATGTTAATACTAGTGTCGTCCTCATCAATAAACATAATATTATCTTCAATGGCATACAACATGACACTTCACCTTTGATGTCTTTTGTTAGAATGTTAACTCATCCCTAACTATGACAAAAAAGATAACAACTCAAAGCAAAATCTTAGTGTAAACTTTCAACGGTTGTAAAGTAACTTGAAAGTGTCATTGGAAGCCTTCACACAAATGGGAGAGTGATCATTTTGCCACAATTCAGCAAATTATTTACCTGACTATCACGTCAACAGTAAAAATTTCCAGAATGCCACGTGGCATAATTCCCTACACTGTATAACGAATTATATTTGCAAGTAATTCGCTACACAGTATAGCGAAATATAACGAATTATACAGCATGACATTCTAGAAATTTTTACTGTTGACATGACAGTCAGGTAAATAATTTGTTGAAGTGTGGCAAAATGATCACTGTTCCCACACAAATAGTAATATTCTCCTTCATTAATATTCTATGTACTCTTAATTTAAAAACCCACCAAAACACTTTTCTTAAAACTCAATAATATAAATACCATGTATAAAATTAATTTTTTCTTGATATCTCTTCATCAATTTTTTCTTGAAAACTTATGTATTTCATAATTTAAAAAAAATATGTTAAAAATAATAAAAGTAATACAAAACTACAACATTATCAAATAAACTAATAACATTGATAAAAAAAGACTCAGATGTCAATACAAAAAAAATTAATAACTCTTCTTATATTACAAATTTATTTGTTTATGGATTATAATAAGAACTTACTAATTTAATATTGAAAAAAATACAAAACTTTTTAAGTAACGAAATCTTGATAAAAAATTCCCTTCGCTGATATAAATAGTTAAATACTAAGCAACATATATAATAGGATGGACAGAAAAGTAATATCGCAAGACCTTAGGATGCTTGCTGGTAAACGCATTCGAGATACGCAATGACATCTCATTTGACATATTTTATCTCTCACAAACATAGAATAAAGACGGTGCATCGGGAAGAGTGCAGTGGAATATGTGGTGGAGGCACCCCGTTTTCGGTGACCGACATCCGTATATAAGGGTCCTCAGCTACCCAATCAGGAGCCTTGTCATGCATACTCATACCCATGTCTTCAATTCTATTAAATCTTTTTTGGGACCGTACGCAAAAAACAAAAAAAATTTCACCACACCTCATCAACGAGAACAATATATAGTATACTAGAGTATCTAAAATTATCATTGAAAATTAAACACTTATTTTTAATATATTTTTTTCCTTTTTCATATCATCAATTAACTTAGATATTTCATTTGTATTAGAGGGATATATAGAAAAATTAAATACTTATTTTTAATATATTTTTTCTTTTATCATATCATCAATCAACATAGGTATTTTATTTACATTTTTAGAGGGATGTATAGAAAAGTAAATAAAACACTGGTGTAAAAATTCCCCCTCCTGTTATAAAAAAAAAATTCATTTTTATACTAGTACTTGTATAAAAATTCCCCCTCCTGTTATAAAAATAAAATAAAAAATCCCCCTCCTCTATTCACTACTGCATACGTGTTTGAGTAAATCTTTGCAACAAACAAAAATATCATATTATCTGGAAAAAAAGTGAAAAGTAAATAACAGTTGATCAGGTGATATAATTTTTTTATACACGTGACACGTCCATAAAATGAATGACAATTTTTTATGTTGTAGGAAAAGTGATTGTGTAATGTTATAGAGATTTGTTTTGCGTGCCATATTTTTTTTTTCTTTTTTGTTTTAAAATGTGTGGATCCCATAAAATGTTGTGTATGTAGGAAAATTTATTGTGTTATGTTAAAGGAGGAAATGAAAACCTATCTTTAATATAATGGTTGGATTAAAAATTTATTCCTGATCATATGTGTTATTGTGTCTGAGTGAGTATTCATAGAGTTGTCGAGTGATAGTGGCAGGATGCTACTTCAAGTGCTCTGATCGAAAAATAAGGTATGCACTTGCAAGACACACCGACTCTTTGGTCAATATGAATCATAATTATAGTACATAAGATAAAATATTTATATGATTCATATTACTCCTTAATGAAGATGAAGACCCTTATTATATATAGAGTGTATAATAGGGACCATAGTTGTTAGTATGATACGATTCAAAAAATTTGTGATACATATTGGTTGATTGTATTATAATGAGTTTTGTATTGAATTTTGTATCGTACGATACAGTATTAAATTGTGTATTATATAATATAAAAAATTAAACAAAAATTGGCAATTTTCATTTTTTTGAAAAGTATCCATTGATTGGGAAAGATAAATAAAGATATACTTTGTGGTTCAAATTCATATTAAAAAAAAAAATCATTATTAATGAGGGATGAAAAGAAAGATTTGATTTGTGATTTAAATTCAAAAATAAATTAGCAAAACCAGTATTAATTGTCACTGATAGATGCTGATAATGATAATATTTGTCTTAATTATTGATGAGTAAAAGAATAATAGATTTGAATTTTTGTTACTTATGTATTTTGTTGGTTGAATTCTTTCTGAAATAGGAATTTATATAATGTTATATATAACTTTAAATTATTTTTAATTATACTTTTATATTTTAGGATTCAATATAATTCACCATACATAAAACGCTCAACATTACACGACATAAAAAATTTGCTCAACATTACACGATATGCTATTCAATAACCTTGACAGTGGCAAGCTGCTTAAGAGTCTAAAAAAAAAATTAAGATTTTCTCCTTAATCATTAGACTCAACGCTTAATGAAACTAAACCGCATATATATCCGGAGTAATTTTCATTTCCATTTCCTTGCTCCTTGCCAAAAAGTTTGAATAATGAGATAGTAATATAAGATATGGGAAAAATGTTTATCATTTTAAATGATATAACTTATATATTTTTTATTCTCATTAAAGAGATGAGACCCACACTTTTATTTTTTTTGTATTTTTTTTATCTATCTCTCTCTTCTTATTTTTAAAATGATACAACTTTACATCCTTTAAAATGACACACACTTTACCCATAAGATATATAATAAAAATAATGGGAAACGCTTCTTGAAAGACACTTTGGTTAATTTTTTTTTTTTCTTTCTCTTTTCATCTTTATTTTTATTCTTTATGGTTAATTTCCTTTGTTGAATCTTTCCCCCAAACTTTAAGGGATTAAAATGTTCTCACTGTTTTTTTTTTTTTGGTCTAGTCAATTGTCAAACTTAAAAGTGTTCCCATTTATTCATTCTTATCAAAGAGTGACCGCATTGAATTGAAGTAGATATTTGGCAGTAACGCAAAAAACTGTTTTACAAGAAGAGTAAAAGGCTCTGCCAAATTACACAGTGGATATAGATAATATTCTTGAACACTGATTATAAATAGTTAAAAATTGTCCATTTAGCGAAATAATTTACTTTAGCTCGGAGACTGTAGAGGAAGGAAATTTTTTGTGTGGTTTAGATTGCACGTGATCTTTCATCCAAGGAATGACACTTTAGATAAATTTTTATTTTATTTTATTTTCTCTTTTTTCAATAATTATTTGATTTTAATTAGTCTGAATTACTGAATTAACAATAATCCGGAATCATGGAACTTCTTCTCATACAATCTAAATAGGATAATGTACTGATTCGCAATTAATGCTCTGTTCATTAAACATCAATTTACCTTGACCAAATAATGAAACTACTGCCTTTGCAGCATTGCAAATTATTCGAGTTGTTTTTGGTAGGATTTAAGAAGGCAATTTTTACCTCATTTTTTCGCTTTTTAATATGAGTTAGTATATTGGTATTATTAAATTTTTTTATTACCAACTTATTATTATTTTAATGAGAAAAGTTATATTTATAATGAGAAAAATATGTGTCATCTTAAATGATGTAAAGATATGTCATTTTAAAAGAGAGAAAAAGATAGATAAAGGAGGAGAGAGTTGACAAAAAAATAAAATAAATGTGTGGGTTCCACCTCTTTGTGAGAGAGAAATGATATAAATTATGTTATTTAAAAGGATAAACACTTTTTACATTTATAATATATTTTTATTTATAATTTTTTACAACTATATTTTAATTGTTGATTTCCGTCAATTAACGATTTATCATTTATTGTGAATTAATAATTAATTACTGAGTTTGATTTATGAAAATAATATCGACGAAAATCAACGGCTAAGATATGATTATAAGAAGTTGTAAACGAAAATAGGTTGTAAGTATAACATTCTTCTACTTTAATATACGTTAATATAAGGGTAAAAAATTTATTCGGTCAATAAAGATAAGTTATCTCCGGTGAATCCAAAACGGTGTCATTTTGGGACAGAAATCAAGATACTTTTATGATTATAATATATTACATGGTTATATTAGTCTTTATCATTATAGTTTTTTAATCTTATAACCCCAAAACAACATCGTTTTGAGCTCACTGTAGATAACTTTATCTCCAGTAATCGGAGAAATACTTTTCCCTTAATATAATTATATATTTTGGGTGGTATATTAAATGTTATTTTTTTCTCTTTATTCAAATTTTTTTTAAGATTATGATTAAAAAATAAATACCAACAATGAAATCTAACACTAATTAAAACGATAATAAATTAATAGTAGATAAAATGAGTAATAAGAATATCCTATTTTTTTAATATATTTTCAACTTTGTATTGATCTCATTGGAGAATGTTTTTTAGGCCGATCAACTTTTTTTTGCACCTTTATCAAAATTTAAGACTCTTTTTTTTTTTTTTAACTTAGAAAGTAAATTACACTTCAGTCAAATGTTTTCTTTATCCCTTTAATATATCTCCCAAACAGAAATGTAAAGAAGAATAAGAAAAAAAAAATTATAAAAATCTCAAGTAGCAATTTTTTTCAAAAGAACTATGTCTCTCAAATATTTTAAAGATCAACAACAACATAAAACTTTCCTCCAAAAACTAGTTAAAAAGTTAAAGGCTTTTATAAGAGTTATGTTGTAGGAAAAATGATTGTGTTATGTTATAGAGATTCATTTGTGAGTGTAAAATTTTTTTTTATAGTCATGTTAAATGATAGATGATAAACCTAAAGTTAAAAGAATAAATATACTTTTAACTCCTAACAAAATATATTATCTTTAATTTATTTTCTTACAAAAAATAATTAGTCTTGAGGTTCTTAAGAAATTTAAAGTAAATTTATTTAGTTGAAATTGTGATCCCTTAGAAATTCAAAAAAAACTTATATTAATTTCTTAAATGGATTTATCTTGAATTTCATAGGCACGCAACTAATTTTTTTTTATAAGAAATTAAAGTGATGATGATCGTATTTTTTGTTATGCACAACAAAAAATATTTATTCAAGTGAAAAATATCACTTAATAACAAGCTAGAGAAAAAAAGAAAAAAAAAAGAAAAAAAAGAAAGAGAGGACAATGATTGATGAAATCACGTAAGGCAATAATAATTAGGGGTGAAAAATGGAAATAAATAACAAAACACAATAAAAAGACAGAATCTTAGCTGGATCCACCATTACCTAAATCTTACTATCTCCCTTTCTCCACTTTTTT
This sequence comes from Gastrolobium villosum, assembly GCA_032173675.1. Taxonomy (NCBI): domain Eukaryota; kingdom Viridiplantae; phylum Streptophyta; class Magnoliopsida; order Fabales; family Fabaceae; genus Gastrolobium; species Gastrolobium villosum. The sequence goes on from JAVKPL010009640.1 coordinate 15,644, forward strand.
TTTTTTTTCTTTTCTTTCCCATCTCATTCAACCTTTTCACACAACACACTCTCTCTCACACTAAAAAAAAAACAAACACAAATCTTGTTCCTCAAATCACACTTCCCATTCTCTCTCTCTCTCAAGTCTCAACCTTCAACTCTCACAGAGAAAGCACAATAACAACACAGAAGAACACAATGTTGTGCATCTTCTCCACCATTACCATTACCTTGTTCCTTCTCTTTGCACCTCTTCATTCTTCACAACCCATCATCAACCACCACCGTAGGATCCTCCATCAACCCTTTCTTCAATCTCAACCTCCAAACCCTTCACCACACTCTTCTTCTTCTTCTTCTTCTTCTTCTTCTCCTCCACCTTCAAACCCCAAGTACCCTTTTTCTTCCACACCAACCAACACAAACAACACAACTACTCCTAATGATTCTTCCACACCCTTTTTCCCTACATACCCATCACCACCACCACCTCCTTCTCCTTCAACCTTCGCTTCCTTCCCTGCTAACATTTCTTCTCTTATACTCCCTCAACCCCCCAAATCCAAATCATCTTCCACTAAGCTCGTCGCCGTCGCCATTACCGCCGTCGCTTGCGCCGTCGTCGTCGTCGCCGTCTCTTCCTTCGTCTACTGCCGACGCAGGCGTAAAAGCTACTCCGCCGACGAGAAAACACTCAGATCCGACAGTAGCATTCGCTTGTTCCCCCGTGAAGCTGCTTCCGGCGCCGGAAACAGAAAATCGACGAGGCAGAACTCTTCCACGAGCTCTGAGTTTCTCTACCTTGGCACCATTGTTAACTCGCGCGGTGGAGTTGATGATCTTCCTGATTCTCGCGGTGGCGGTGGTGGTGGTAGTGGTGGTGGTGGTTTGAATCCTCGGAAAATGGACTCGCCGGAGCTTCAGCCGCTTCCGCCGTTGGCACGGCAAGCTTCGAGGCTACGCGATGATTCGACCACCGTGACGGTGGAGGATGAAGAAGAGGAATTCTACTCGCCGAGAGGGTCTCTTGGTGGCCGTGAAGGCTCCACCGGAACCGGATCGGGTTCCCGGCGAGTTTTCTCCGCCATTGCCGCCGATAATCTTGTCGGTCGTAGCAGCACTGAATCAAGCTCAACTTCTTTCTCTTCTTCAACTTCTGCTTCACCGGATCGGTCTCATTCCATTAGCCTCTCGCCGCCGGTGAGCATAAGCCCCAGAAGATCACAACCCAAGTCGCCGGAAAATGTACTAACCCACATTTCTACTCCTCCTCCTCCGCCACCGCAACCACAACCACTCGCCGGAGGCGACCGTAGAAGCTCATTGTCGTCATCCACACTATCGTCACCGCTAGTTTACCAACAACACGTGCAATCAAAATCTTCATCAATGTCTTCAACTCCAGAGCGAGCCTTCGCCGGAGAGTGTCAGTCACCGTCGCTGTCACCGCTCACACTGTCACGGAACGAAAACCAAAGCTCAGATGGGTCGAGTGTTTTACCTGAAAAGACTCAATCTTGTGGTTCATCGCCTAAGGAAAACGAAGTTGCATCATCGCCGAGACTATCCAATGCTTCAAGTGGTGGCAAGTCTGTGTCTTCTTTGTCTTCAGGGTTTTCTCTACCGTCACCTGAGAAAGTGACAATGATGCATCACGGTTTGGATCAGTCTCCAACTATATCTGATGTCTCAGATCGGTTTAGGCATTCTCCTCTTTCATCTTTGCCTTTGTCACCAACCTTGCTTTCATCACCTGAGAGAGAATTGAACACTCAATCAGAACCACATTCTCGGAAGCATTGGGAGATTCCAGACCTCTTAACACCCATTGGTGAATCCCCAATGAATGTTGAAACTGTTTTGCTTCAAAATGGGGTACCTCCAGCTCCTCCTACATTGCCACAGAGGAAACATTGGGAAATTCCGGTTCTTTCAACACCAATTGCTCAATCTCCCAGAGTTTCAACTCCTCCTCCTCCTACCTTGCCACAGAGGAAACATTGGGAAATTCCGGTTCTTTCAACACCAATTGCTCATTCTCCTAGAGTTTCAACTCCTCCTCCTCCACCACCGCCTCCTCCGCCGCCGTTGACTGTTCCGTTGCGGCAGCGGAAGCAGTGGGAAGTGCCTTCTCCCTCTACCCCTGATGATCAACCTATTTCGAGGCCACCGGAACTAACCCCTCCTTCCAGGCCTTTTGTGTTGCAAACTCCAACAACAAAGGTTTCTCCTGTTGAGTTGCCACCAAGTTCTCATAATTTTGGGGTGATTGAGGAGAACTCTGAGGAGGCATCAAAACCCAAGTTGAAGCCTTTGCATTGGGACAAAGTGAGGGCCAGCTCTGATCGTGAGATGGTGTGGGATCAGTTGAGGTCTAGCTCTTTTAAGTAAGAGATCTTCATTTCTCACTATGTTACTCTCTTGTTCTTTTGTTATAGCTTTTTTTGATATCTGTGATGGTTACTTCTTTGGAAATGGCACTTAGTAGTTGATAATTCATATTTTGTATGCTGCTATCAGTGTTCTTTAACTATGTAGTTTGAATTGAGTTGGCTGCAGGTTGAATGAGGAAATGATTGAAACGTTGTTTGTAGTGAACACACCAAACCCCAAACCTAAGGATACCACTCCACGCTCAAATCTTGCCCCGCAAAATCAGGAGGATAGGGTGCTGGATCCTAAAAAGTCCCAAAATATTGCTATCTTGCTAAGAGCGCTTAACGTGACTATAGATGAAGTGTGTGATGCACTGTTAGAAGGTATTGTCCCTTGTTTATTGGCTTGAGGTCATGACTTTAAATTCTTCATGTTTTGTGGTAATTATTGACTGGACCTGTCTTTGAATAGCTTCTCGTTTAGGTGTTGTGGTCATAATGACACACCTATGTAAATTCTTGCTTGTTTAGCTTCTTGATAATCTTTTTTAGTTATATGTGAAGTTGATAGTTACCTATTTTAAACTGTTGCTGGATACAATGGGAGATTTTTAACGGAAAAAGACAGAGATAGGTTGACCATAACTTGGCGAAATCTTTTGATTTGGTTTAGTTGTTGTGTAGAAGTTAGGTGCAGGTCTTCACTGAGAGGAAGATATGTATGCTGTCTAGATATGGGTAATAAATGAAAATGTTAAAGTAATTAGTGTGAGTATTACATATCACTTGAATGAAGCTAGTCGACAATGTTGTTCTGCTGTATTATTACTTTATTTGAGTAGAATTTCTTTTAGTTGCGTTATTTCTGTCTTCTGGTAGCATAGATCTGTGCAACCATAAATCTATGCTTTTGTTAGTTCATATATCTGTTATGTGGTTCTCAACGTTTATCAAGTACCAAATGATAAGAGTTTTTGTGGTGTCTCTTGTTCATGTTGTTCTTCACTATTATGTTTTTTCTTTGCTCAGAAATGAAATGAATGGTTGCTTCATCTTTTAAAAGTTTGCTTGTGGTTGTGGCCCTTGTGCATTGGAATGTGCTGATTGACAAATGTTCTGAATGACTAAATCTATCCACCATGATCCAATTTTTAGTACTTCGATGCTGATTATGTAACTAAATCAATTTACCTTTTGACAGGTATTACTGATACACTTGGAACAGATCTACTAGAAAGCTTGTTAAAAATGGCACCAAGCAAGGAAGAAGAACGTAAATTGAAGGAACATAAAGATGACTCTCCAACCAAGCTTGGTACTGCTGAGAAATTTTTGAAGGCAGTGCTTGATGTACCTTTTGCCTTCAAAAGGGTGGAAGCAATGCTTTACATAGCCAATTTTGAGTCGGAAGTGGAGTATCTTAGGAAATCCTTTCAAACTCTGGAGGTAAGGAGTCACTCTTTTCCTACTGATTTATTTATTTCCTCTCCCATTATTTCTGTGTCTCTCTTCCCATTATTCTCTGGTGATAGAGGCCAAGAAAAAGCTGGTAATGATGTCATATATGATTCTTAGGTGGTTTCTCTTGTCTATGTCATGAGTTCTAGTATCTTTGCATTTACTGATTGATGTTTTTGCAGGTGGGCTGCGAAGAGCTGCGAAACAGTAGAATGTTCTTGAAGCTTCTAGAGGCTGTTCTTAAGACTGGGAACCGCATGAACGTGGGGACAAACCGCGGTGATGCTCATGCATTCAAGCTTGATACACTTCTCAAGCTGGTTGATGTCAAAGCAGCAGATGGGAAAACCACCTTACTGCATTTTGTTGTACAAGAAATTATTCGAACTGAAGGTGCTCGTCTCTCAGGTAGTAATCAAACTCCAAGCACGACTTCGAGTGAAGATGCCAAGTGCAGGAGGCTTGGCTTGCAAGTAGTATCTAGTCTAAGTTCAGATCTAGCAAATGTGAAGAAGGCTGCTGCTATGGATTCTGAAGTTCTCAGCAGTGAAGTGTCTAAACTTTCCAAAGGAATTGCACACATTGCAGAGGTTGTGAAGTTAAATCAAATGGCAGGATCAGATGAAAGCAGTCAGAAATTTACAGAATCAATGAACAAATTCATGAGAATGGCTGAGGAGGAGATTCTAAAAATTCAAGCCCAAGAAAGTGTTGCTTTATCCCTAGTGAAGGAGATTACGGAGTATTTCCATGGGAACTTGTCCAAGGAAGAAGCTCATCCATTTAGAATCTTCATGGTAGTAAGAGACTTCTTAACAGTTCTTGACAGGGTCTGCAAAGAAGTTGGTATGATAAATGAGAGAACCATGGTTAGTTCTGCTCATAGATTCCCTGTTCCAATTAACCCCATGCTTCCACAACCCCTTCCTGGTCTACACGGAAAGCGACATTACAGCTCCTCAGATGATGATAGCTCATCTCCTTAGCCATAGGGTTGACATCTCTTGGCTGCATCTTCTGTTAGAAAAAACCTGGAAGAACCAGGTGATTTTGACGGGTCTTGGGGTGCATGCATCTGGCCCAAATGATTTTTTTTCTTTCCATGTTAAATTGTATAAATCCGTGTAAAAGATTTGAGTTATATATAATAGATTATATATATATATAGAGTAGAAGATTTTCTTTGGGATAAAATAAGCTTTGCCTTGTATGAATAGGACATGTATTATATATGTAAGGTTGTTATGTACAAAGCTATTCAATTGGAGACAGAACTTGGTTGCAAATCCTCTATGGAAAACTGTAGTAGCTAAATTCTAACAGATCTCAGTCTACTCCATTCTAAAAAAGGGTTCAAGTCAGTTAAGCTAAATTCTTACATGTCAAGTTAGAAGAGATGGCTTTATGTCACCTTAACAAATGTTTATAGGATCTAGTATGTGTTATTTAAAAGGACATAAGTTATTGTGTTATTTTAATGATTTACGCTAAGTATGACCAGTCATATTTTGTGTAAATCTGAAAAGTTAAATTTTTTTTTCACTTTACATGTCAGCGATGTAATTAGGGAGAAAGAAAATTTTTTTTTTTTTCAGATTTATACAAAGTATGACCGGTCATATTTTGTATAAAATATGTAAAAGAACACAAACTTATGTTAGTCAAAAGGATACTTCTTTTTCCCATGTTTATATTATAGTTGAGACAAATATATACGAAATATCAAACTTAAATATTTTTTATTTTAATGTTAGTGTGTTTTATTTTAGGGTTTAGTATTTTTCATATTGTATGAAATAAAATTATTTTTTATGTATACATAAAATTATGTGTGGTTTATATCTTTCTTTTTTTAATATGGTTTCATGTATTTTTATATATGTAGGAGGTAATTTTATTACCTGTAACATGATAGTCATTAAACTCTTTCTTTTATACAAGGGAGGTTAAGTTTACTAAAATTGTGTGAATGAGACCGACCAAAAATGTTATATAAAGGGAAACGATTAGTATTTAACTGACAGTTAATGTTTACTTCTTCATTTGAAGGCATATTCCATGTTATGTACAATTGCAAGCACGTGATGCAGTGTGGGGTGAGAAGAGTCAGGAGTGTAGTTTAGTTGACCGATTAGGGAAGTAAACGGCAAAATAGAGAAGTTTCTCACCATGACGACATGAGCCATGTGCCTGCAAAAAACATGTGAAGAACACCAAAGCAGGAAGGTACATAAATTCAAGCCAGACATTGGTCTTCGTTGTCTATTAAAATCAGGTTCATTCATGTACAAGTTATCTAAGCACCAGTTGCGCCTACTATCCGTTGGAAATATAAATTAACCAAACATAAAAAGGCTCACGGGTCAACAATGAAGTCAAACATGTACAATGAAATAGATGTTCTACCAAATGTTTCAATTTTCTTATATTATAGACACACTTTATATGAAATTCATATCTACTAAAAACAAAAAAATATTATACAAAAATCGAAAAACCACTTATAAGAGAAAACATTCTAAAAAATGTTTTATCCTAAATAAATAAATAATTGTTCTTATATCATAGACACACTTTATATGAAATTCATATCTACTAAAAACAAAAATATTATACAAAAATCAAAAAACCACTTATAAGAGAAAACATTCTAAAAAATGTTTTATCGTAAATAAATAAATAATTGTTCAGCCAATCAACTAGAAGCTGAAACTTTAGTTATTTAAGAATAATAAGTACTAAGTAGGCCCAAAAATTAAAGGTTTGGGCATGTCGGTGGCGTATGCCATATTGACATGGCTAGTCTGAAGTCCATTCTCTATATAGCAATCGTTCACCAAAGTGGTCATTTTCTTGTCCTAGAGTGAATAAGCAAAATTGTATCTATTCTTGGATGGGGAAGGATGAACTGCAAGTCTAAAAATTATTATTTTTAATAAATGAGAACTATAGATATAAGTAGAATTAATGGTTAATAAATGTTACAAGAGTTGAAACCAAAACTTATAAATTCATATAAACTATTCAAGCACTTCACAATTAGCTTTTGGGTAAGTCTAAAAGGTATCATCATTCAACCTCCTTTAATTACCTTGTCCTTAAAGTACGATTTTAGAACTAGCCTCTCATTAGAATAGAGGATATATTAAACTAAAGGGTAAGGTAAGATTGATCCGCACCAAAACTTAGAGTGCAAAAGTTTCACCTCTAGTCCTATTTTTTTTTTCAAGGATTGAACGTATTTATTTAATGAATCTTGAGGCACACTCCATTATAAAGTATATTTATTTAATCAAAATAAGTATATATAATTAGTTACCAAGAATTTTATGTGATGTGAGATTTGAACCACACATAAATGATCTATGAAGCACCGACACTTCAAAAATCCCGACGTGTCGTGTCCGACACTTCCCGAAACTCTCGGACACTTCGACACTCCCTGACACTTTAACTCACGTTATATAAATTCAAACAAAGGTTTAAAGGTTACATTGCGTTCAGTTTTTAGTTCCAACCATTAGATTCGTTGGATTACGATTACTATTTTATTGAGTTTAATATAAATATTTGTGATATCTTATGTTTTTTTGCAAAAATTTATGAATATTATAAGTTTAGATTCATTTTATTAAATTATTGAATATTAAATATAATATACACCACATAAATTAAAAATATTATTTAATTTCAAAACGTGTCCTAACGTGTCGAAATCTAATATTTTTTAGAATTAACGTGTCGGAGTGTCGTGTCATATCGTGTCACGTGTCCCGTGTCGGTGCTACATAGTAAATGATAAGGATTAAGTTTGAAAGAAATTGATGGTAAGATTGTTATATATAACTTGCCTTTGAATTTCGGTGTACACCATCTTTGATGGTAAGATTGTTATATATAACCAGTTGGTGTTGTTCTTGCTGCTCGCACCCCATTTCAAGAAGGGGAGGGAGAAGTTGTGAAGAGGCCGTGACTTCACCGGCGGTGGTGGAGGTGGTGGTGCGGTGGCCATTGAGAGCAGAACAACAGCACTCACCTAATTCTGGGCTCAAAAGCTAAGGGTTGTTTGGAAACGATGTCGTGTAGAGGTTAGAGAATGAATGTGATGAAAAGAGAAACCCTAAGAAGAGAGAAGATAGGGGTTTGTGGTTTGTGGTTTCTTTTTTTCTTTGAGTTATAGAAAGAGGAACTGCGCAGCCTGCAAGGGCAACAAGAACAACAATAACAACTATACTGTATGGGAAGAATGGAGTGTGGTTTCTTCTTTTCTTTTTTTTGGTGGAAAGTGTGGTTTCTTCTTTTTATTTATAAATAGGGAATAACATCTATGCTTGTAAAGGATATAAACTTATATCTTTTTAGATCCTAACCGTTGATTTCTATCCATCAACGGTTATAATTTATTGGATCAAAATTATTAATTATAAATTTGGCCCATTAAGTTTGACAATAGATTATAACCGTTGATGGAAAAAAATCAACGGTTAGGATCTAAAATGAAATAAACTTATTATCGGATAGATTTTTTCCCGTATAAATTTTCTAATTCCAAACTCTTCACCTCTTTTACCCTTTATTTTTCTACATATTCTCCTTTCAGTCCTTTTCCTTCTTTTATTGGGTCTTCGCTTCATACCCATTGCATAATCTATTAAATTGTTATATAAACCCAAATTATTCAACAACAAAAAAATAATTAAATAAGATTTGTTTGATTTGATTTTTTATAAGCTTGAGAATCTTAAAAGTAGTGGCTATTAGGGGTGAAACTGGGCTGGGCCGGCCCGGCCCACAGGGGCCTACAGCCCGGCCCATTAGTGGCCTAGCCTGGCTCGGCCTTTTTATTTGGCAGGTCGGGCTTGGGCTGGTATAGAGGTTTGATTAGATAATTGGGCCGGAGGCGTAATATATTAAGCCTGGCCCATGAGCCTCCAAGGCTGGCCCAATTGTTTTGGATAGTTCTGCTTTGAAATCTCAGTTAAGAGTTAATAACATACCAAAAATTTCTTTTACTCTTTACTTATATCTTGTAAGACGACAGCGTTATTGCTAAGCCTTAATTTACCTGCATACTCCCGAGTCCTGAGTAAGACACATCACTGCCGTTCACGCCACCACCGCCGTCCTCCACCGTTCACGCCACCACCGCTGTCCACCACCTTCAAGTTATCTCTCATCTCTGTGTGTTTATTATTTATCAAATAAATATAGTTCCTCGTTCATATTGATCTTGATTAGAAAAAGCTTAATACCAGATTCTGTGATTGGTAATGTTTAATTGAAAGGCCGAGAAGGAAAAATGTGTATTTTGAATCATTGAATCATCATGGTTTTGTTTGACGTTAAAATTGTGATTTTTGTTTTAACAATATAATTTAAGTATTTTGTGGAGTTGATTCATGATCTGCTCGAAGTTAAAGATTAACAGGCCAACGGGCCGGGCCGAGCCATTTGTTTTTTTATAAATGGGACAAGATAGGCTAACAGTTAGACTCATACTATGCTATCGGGCCGGGCCAAATTGAAATTTTTTGACATAGGCTTGGGCTTTATGGGGCAAAACTCGGCCCAGCCCAGCCCACTTTCACCCCTAGTGGCTATGACTTGATTTGCTTATTATTATTATTTTTTTGGTGAAAGATTTGCTTATTTTTTATTATAAAATATTATGCTAAAATTAATTGTACTATTTTTTTTTTGAATTATCATTCTCGTTCATTGTGTCTAATTTATATTTATTTGGCAGTCGAATATATGTGTCACGGGTTATGTAATTATTTTTTTATGAAAATAATAAAGAGATGGAATAAAGAGGATAATTATTTAGGAACTACCTATTTTTTTTGTTATTATTTCTTTATGGGTAAAGTGGTAAACAACGTTTTTAAGTGTTGAGCTGTATGCAATCAATTATTAATTTGATTTTGATTGTGTATTTGTGTTAGAAATTATAGGAATTAATCGTAAATAGAATTTATTGATAGGAGACATTAATTCTCTGAGTAATTAATTTAATTATGATTGTGCTAGAAATTATAGGAATTAATTGTAAATAGAATTGATTGATAAGATACATCAATTCTATGATTTTTTTTTTTTTGAGTGATTTGTGGCTTGATTGAAGCCCAAAATTTGTATATATCATTTTCTCTGTACAAAGGAAGAAATATACAAATACCATTGTTTTCACATTAAGGAAGGGAAAGAAAGAGTTGTTTGGAAACGGTGTCGTGTAGAGGTTAGAGAATGAATGTGAGGAAAAGAGAAACCATATGAAGAGAGAAGAGAGGGGTTTGTGGTTTCTTCTTTTCTTTGAGTTATAGAAAGAGGAACTGCGCAGCCTGCAAGGCCAACAAGAACAACAATAACAATTATATTATATGGGAAGAATGGAGTGTGGTTTTTTTTTTTTTTTTTTTGGTGGAAAGTGTGGTTTCTTCTTTTTATTTATAAATAGGGAATAACATCTATCCTTGTAAAGGATATAAACTTATATCCTTTTAGATCCTAACCGTTGATTTCCATTCATCAACGGTTATAATTTATTGGATCAAAATTATTAATTAATTAATAGTAAATTTGGCCCATTAAGTTTGACCCAATAGATTATAATCGTTGATGGACGGAAATCAACGGTTAGGATCTAAAAGGATATAAAATTATTATCGGATAGATTTTTTCCCATATAAATATTCTAATTCCAAACTCTTCACCTCTTTTACCCTTTATTTTTCTACATTTTCTCCTTTTAGTCCTTTTTCTTCTTTTATTGGGTCTTCGCTTCATACCCATTGCATAATCTATTAAATTGTTATATAAACCCAAATTACTCAACAACAAAAAAATAATTAAATAAATTTTGTTTGATTTGATTTTTTATAAGCTTGAGTATCTTAAAAGTATTGACTATGACTTGATTTGCTTATTTTTTATTATAATATATTATGCTAAAATTAATTGTACTATTTTTTTTTGAATTATTATTCTCGTTCATTTTGTCTAATTTATATTTATTTGGCAGTACCCGCGTGCGGTGGCCGTACGGTCTGAAATTTCTGGAGCAACGTCATCCGGTGAGCGCGGTTCTTTCTGGGTCAGGTCGGAGTAGAAAAGCCACCGGAAAAGGGTCCAAATGCGATAAACAGATGCTGTCTTGCGATGAACAGTAACAGAGACGATGAACAGTAATAGATATTCAGTATAATAGAGATCTTCTCGGTCCATGAGGTCCCCGGAAAAATTTCATAACTGCGAGAGACGAAAAGAATTTTCATTATCTAAAGACAATTCTCTAATATTCTGATACCAACTAAAAAATTATTTGAATATATTATTGAATTGTGTTTTAATATTCAGGATGCTTCCTATATATAGGTGGATAACCCATCTGACCTAAGGTTCAATACAACAAATAAAACTAAATAATAAAAGATAATATTTACAATATTCCTATATATGAATAACTGCAAGTTTAAATTAATTTTCAGCTCACAATATTTTTAAAAAATAAAAAAGCTCTCTAATATTGGTTTCCCTATATAAATTTTCTAAGTTCAGTAATTAATATTCCAAATGTTAAATTGAAATAAAATTATTTCGACACCTGTAAATTAATTTTCAGCCACAATGTTTTTTTTTCTCATTTGTTTTTCCTATAAATTTTCTTTCAGTATCCTCAATTTCCAAATGTTAAATTTAGATAATTTTATTTCATGCATACACATAAAAAGTGAATAAGACTTACTTTTTTTTTCTTCATCTCTCTTTAACATAAAAACATATTACCCTTTAATTTATCGTATAAAATCTTTTTTTTAATATTTATCTACTCATTATTTTTCTTATTAACTTTCCATTCCTTATCATTAACAATAGTTATCTACAATATCATTTTGTAGGAACGATTTCAGTCGAATGAAGCACTTATACAAAGTGATTTTCTGAATTCAACTTATTCAAATGACAATAAAATTTCAATAAAAAAGGTGCATCATCTTATTAAAAAAATTAATATGAATTCAACTTATTGCTTATGATTTATGAAGGTACGTGTATTAAATGAAGAGTAGGTAGAAAGAATTGGTCATTTCAAACAAAACTAGATAGACCCATAAAACTCGCGGGAATGTTGTCCCTCCCACAGAACCGTTCACAATGAATGTTTGTGTGATCAAGCTCAAGCTCACCACGTTTTCCAAAAACATTCTAATCTTGCACTAAAACTCACACAACTTCCCGGAAAATTTGTTGTTGTTCTTTGCTAATATTACAAAGTTCCAACATTTTACTATAGGCCATTTTGCATTTTTTTTTTTTTAATTTTTTGTTTTGTTTGGTTCCTTACATAATTCATTCCTATGCCAAGACTCTTGGAAAATTTGTGGCATCACATTTTGTATAGAAAACACACAATTCAATTTTTTTTTTTTTTTAATTTCCTATTCATTTGAATGTACTTGAAGGAAGGAATTTTAATTTGGTTTTATACCAAATTTGAAAAGCTTTGATCTGCATCAGTTTCACACTAGAAGGAGCTTGATCTCAATCTCCTTCTTTCATTTTTTGATTGGTTAGCATCTAAACTCATTGATGAATTATATTGGTTTTCTTTTGTGAATGAATATTCAGCCCCCTCTCTTTCTTTTCAGGGATTGTTTTAGATCAAAACCAAGTTATGGAACAATTTAGACAGATTGGGGAGGCACTTGGGAGTTTGAAGGCTGTGATGTTATTCAGGGAGAACATTCAAATCAATCAGAGGCAATGTTGTCTCTTGTTGGATGTATTCAGCTTTGCATATGATTCTATTGCAGATGATATTGTACAGAACCTTAAATTTGAAGAGAAGAATGGGAAATGGAAGGTTCTTGAACAGCCCTTGAGAGAGATCCACAGGATTTTCAAAGAAGGAGAAGTTTACATAAGGCATTGCTTGGAAACAAAGGATTGGTGGGCTAAAGCCATTACATTGTGTCACAACACAGATTGTGTTGAGTTTTACATACACAATTTGCTTTGTTGCATGCCAATTGTAATTGAAGCTATTGAATCTGCTGGAGAAACATCAGGGTGTGATCAGGATGAGATGCAAAGGAAGAGGCTTATCAACTCCAACAAGTACAAGAAAGAATATAAAGATATGAAAACTTTCCAGTGGAAATTTGGGAAGCAGTATCTCATTACTCAGGACTTGTGCAACCGTTATGACAGAGTTTGGAAGGAAGATGGATGGTTTCTTCTCAACAAAATCCATGAAAAGAAAATGTCAGGTGCAACAAAGTATGAGAAGAAGCTAATAGATCTTCTTTTGAGGAATTTAGAAAGATCAGAATCACTGGAAGGGAAGCTCCTTCCAAGCTCAATATTGGTTGGGTCTAAGGACTACCAAGTGAGGAGAAGAATGGATAATGGGAGTCAGTATAAGGAGATTCTATGGTTAGGTGAAAGCTTTGTCATAAGACATTTTTGTGGGGAAATTGAAGCCTTGGGAGCTGAGATCAAAGAACTTTTATCACTTTCACATCCAAATATAATGGACTTTCTTTGTGGTTTTACTGATGAGGATAAGAAAGAGTGCTTTTTGCTAATGGAACTGATGAACAAAACCCTTTCCACCCACATCAAAGAGATTCATGGCCCAAGGAAGCGAATACCATTCTTGCTTCATGTGGCAGTTGATCTTATGCTTCAGATTGCCAGAGGAATGGAATATTTGCATTCAAAGAAAGTATATCATGGAGAACTAAACCCTTCAAACATTCTTGTTAAGCCTAGAGGTACATCCCCAGAAGGTTACTTGCATGCCAAGGTATCAGGGTTTGGCCTATCTTCTGTCAAGGACTTGAACCAGAAAGGGAATACAAATCAGAATGGAACTCTACCATTCATTTGGTATTCTCCAGAAGTTCTTGAAGAGCAAGAACAACCAGGGGGTGCAGCAGACTCCAAGTACACAGAGAAATCTGATGTGTACAGTTTTGGAATGGTTTGCTTTGAGCTTCTAACAGGTAAAGTCCCTTTTGAAGATAGTCATCTTCAAGGGGAGAAAATGAGCAGAAACATAAGGGCAGGAGAGAGGCCACTTTTCCCACTCAATTCACCAAAATATGTTATCAACTTGACAAAGAAATGTTGGCATACTGACCCAAATCAACGTCCAAGCTTCTCTTCCATATGTAGAGTTCTTCGTTATACAAAAAAATTTCTCACAATGAATCCCGGTTACAATAGCCAGCCAGAACCACTATTGCCACCAGTAGATTACTGCGATATAGAATCGGCTCTTTTGAGGAAGTTTCCTTCTTGGGGAAGTTCTGAAGCATCATCAATATCAAAAGTTCCATTTCAAATGTTTGCCTATAGTGTTCTAGAACGAGAAAAAATAAGTACATGCTCTAAGGATAACTCTGAATCTGGAAGTGATGCTTCAGCCTGTGGTGATGATCATGTTACTTCTGGGGATGAGCCATTTCCATCTACAACTGAAAGGAGGTCTTTATCAGTAGGATCTGAAACTATGCTCAGGAGGCTTACAAAGAACAGGAAATCTCTAGATTTGAAGCTCATCAAACAACAAGGTTACTTTCTATCTTTTTTGCTTTTGTTCTTAAAAACAGCAATTGATGATTCTGATGAAAAGAAGAAGTGTTTTATGAATAAACTTCTGATTTATTTCTTGAAAGATCCAGGGAGGTACAATTTATATTGAGTACAAAGAACAATGCTAATAAATAAGAACAAAAAACTAAGAGGCATACAAAAGACTAAGAGACATATTTACAATAACAAGAGAGCCTAATAAATAAAGGAACAGATAACAAGAAAGAAATAAATGAATTCTAGAATATTCTACACTCCCCCTCAAGTTGGGAGATATATATTGATCATTCCCAACTTGCTGATCAAATCCTCAAAGGTCGGCTTAAGTAATCCTTTCGTGAGAATATCTGCCGTTTGTTCCTTGGTAGGTATATATGATAAGCATACACTACCGTCTTCTAATTTTTCTTTAATAAAGTGACGATCGACTTTCACATGTTTTGTTCTGTCATGATGAACAGGATTTTGAGCAATGCTGATAGCAGCTTTATTATCACAATATAATCTGATAGGTAGGGAATAAAAGATCTTCAACTCTTCCAGAAGTCTTCTTAACCAAATTCCTTCACAAATACCATGGGCTAAAGCCCGAAATTCCGCTTCTGCGCTACTTCTTGCAACAACAGTTTGTTTCTTACTTCTCCAGGTCACAAGATTTCCCCAGACATAAGTACAATAACCTGAAGTAGATCTTCGGTCCACTGCAGAACCAGCCCAGTCTGCATCTGTATAAATTTCAACCATCCTTTTGTTCCCCTTTTTAAAGAGAATTCCTCGACCAGGGGTGTTCTTGAGGTACTTGAGAATTCTATAAACAGCACTAAGGTGTTTTTCCTTAGGAGAATGCATGAATTGGCTACCATGCTTACAGCAAAAGCAATATCAGGACGAGTATGAGACAAATAGATTAATTTTCCCACCAGTCTCTGGTACTGCTCCTTATCGACATCTTCCCCGTCTTCAACTCCCATTTTGATATTAGCTTCAATTGGAGTCTCTGCTGGCTTGCACCCAAGCATACCTGTTTCTTGCAACAAATCTAGAATGTATTTTTTCTGAGTTAAGGAAACTCCTTTCTTACTTCGAGCAACTCCATGCCAAGGAAGTATTTGAGAGATCCAAGATCTTTTAGTTCAAACTGGTCAGCTAAACATTTTTTTAAAGAGGCTATCTCCTCGGTATCATTACCAGTGACAATTATATCATCAACATAGACAATGAGGATAGCAATTCTTCCTTTATCAGAGTGTTTAAAGAATAAAGTATGATCAGTCTGAGCTTGGGTGAACCCTTTTCCCTTAACAGCTTGAGTAAATTTCCCAAACCATTCTCTGGGAGATTGTTTAAGTCCATAGAGAGACTTCTGCAACTTGCACACAGATCCATCCCCTTTTTCAAAACCAGGAGGTGGATCCATGTAAACTTCCTCATGTAGATCACCATTCAAGAAGGCATTCTTGACATCTAATTGTTGCAATGGCCAATCAAGGTTGGCGGCAAGAGATAGCAGAACGCGGATAGTGTTAAGCTTGGCAACAGGAGCAAATGTCTCCTGATAATCTATCCCATGAGTCTGAGTAAATCCCTTAGCAACTAATCTGGCCTTATACCTATTGATGCTGTTGTCTGCATTAAATTTTATTGTGAACACCCACTTGCAACCAACAGTTTTCTTTCCTTTAGGTAATGTCACAAAATCCCATGTTTCATTTTTTATAAGTGCATCCATTTCTTCTAATACGGCATTCCTCCATTTTGGATCATCAAGTGCTTCTTGGATATTTTTGGGTATCCTGGTACTATCTAACATAGTATTGAAAGCACGAAAACCTGGAGATAACTTCTCATATGAGATATAATGGGAAATAGGATGAGCAGTGCAAGATCTAGTACCTTTCCGAAGAGCAATGGGCATATCAATGTTGGCTGTACTAGAGCATTCAAGTGGGTTACTAGAGCAAGGACTCGAGTCAGGATCCTGGCAGTCTAGAGTTTCTTGATGTATTTTGCGCCTGCTGTAGAATTTTCCCCATTTACCAGGAGGATCACAAGTACCGGGAGGATCATTAGACTCAGGTATAGTTGCTCCCCCTATTTCCTTCCCAATAACTCCCCCTGTTTCCAAAGGCCAAGGTAAGACAACAGCTTCATTTGGTTTCCCAGGCTTATCTTCATCCATATCAGTAGACTCCCCCTGAAGAGAAGTCGGGGAAAAAAAGGATTGTGTCTCATAAAAGGTAACATCCATGGAAACAAAGACCTTACGGAGAGAAGGTGAATAACACTTATAGCCTTTTTGATTAGGGGAATATCCTATGAAGACACATCTAATAGATTTAGGGTCAAGTTTGGACCTTTGATGTGGAGGAATGTGAACAAAGACCACAGAGCCAAATATTTTGGGAGGAAGAGAAGAAAAAGCACAAAAGGAAGGAAAAGATTTAGTAAGACAAGACAAAAGAGAATGAAAATTTAGTACCCGAGAAGGCATCCGATTAATGAGATAAGAAGCTGTCAAGATGGCTTCCCCCATAGATATTTAGGGACATGCATCGTAAATAAGAGAGCTCGAGCAACTTCAATTAGATGTTTATTTTTCCTTTCAGCCACCCCATTTTGTTGAGGGGTATTAGGACAAGGACTTTGATGAATAATTCCATGTTGGTTTAGGTAATCTCCAAGAACAGAATTAAAAAATTCTGTGCCATTATCTGTTCGCAGAACTTTGATAGGAGTCTGAAATTGAGTTTGAATCATAGCATGAAAGTTTTTAAAAGTGGATGCAGCATCAGACTTGTCTTTTAAGAGATATACCCAACATACCCTAGAATGATCATCAATGAAAGTAATAAACCAACGAGCACCCGAAACATTTTTTTCACGAGCAGGTCCCCAAATATCACTATGAATTAATGTAAAGGGAGAAGATTCATGATATTTCTTGGGAGAATAAGAGACACGAGAATGCCTTGCAAGTTGACAAAAATCACAAAGAAAGGAACTTGGCTTTTTATTGATAAATAAGTTAGGGAATAACTTCTGAAGATAAACAAAATTTGGGTGCCCTAACCTACGATGCCATAACAAAACATCATTACAATCATCTGATAAACATAGAGTGTGGTTTGAAAAAATCCTCCTTTCACAAAGATCCTCCTCCAAATAGTAGAGCCCTTCTTCTTCTCTAGCACTGCCAATCATCATCCCCGAGTCCTGCTCCTGAAAGATACAAGTATTTGCAGAAAACTTAGCAACACAATGCAACTCAGCAGTAAGTTTACTAATAGAGATGAGGTTACAAGTAAGGGAGGGAACATGAAGGACAGAATTCAAAATAATATGCTCAGAGAGTTTAATGGATCCCTTGCCCGCAATAGTGGAGAAACTTCCATCAGCTGTTCTTATTCGTGACGGGTGATAGTAAGGGATATAGGAAGAAAATAAGGTTGCATTACCTGTCATGTGATCAGAGGCTCCTGAATCAAGGATCCAACGATTACTATGTTCAACATGGAATGCCATACCTTTTTGAGCAACATGACTAGTTGCCTCAGCAGGTTGAGACATCAATTTCTGAAATTGCTCATACTGAGCCTTAGAGAGGAAAAAACCATCGGAATTTGAAGGGACATGGGACCCTTCTCCCTTATCTTCAGAAGATACTTGATTAGCACGATTCTTGTTCTGTCCTTTTGGTTTCCAGTTTGGTGGTTTGCCATGAATTTCCCAACATTTTTCACGGGTGTGACCACCCTTATTACAATGAGAACACCAACGATCAGAACGTTTTGAATCCCCAGAAGGACGAGCAGTATTCTTTGCTATAAGGGCAGACCCATCAGAAGACTTAGGATCCTTATCACCCAACATTACCTTTCGACGAAGCTCCTCCCTTCGTACCTCAGAAAAGGCAGTGGCAATGGAAGGTAATGGTTTTTGCCCCAAAATTCTTCCACGAACATCATCCAGATCAGAATTGAGGCCAGCAAGAAAATCATAGAGACGCCTTTTCTCTATATATAATTTTTAAATATTGCATTAGCATCTAAACCTTGAAGGTCTGCTTTATCATAAAGATCCAACTCTTGCCACAATGTTTTTAAAGCAAGGAAGTACTCAGTAACAGTCTTCCCCCCTTGGCGTAAATCTTTCACCTTGGTGTTGAATTCAAAAGCCTGAGAGGCATTGCCCAGGTCAGAGTAGTATTCTTTAACAGCTTCCCAAATTTCTTGAGCCGTATCAAGGAATAAATAAGTTTGACTGATATCTGGTTCCATAGAATTGGTCAGCCATGTCATGACCAAAGCATTTTCAGTCACCCAAGCATCATAGCCAGGTTCATGTTGTGCTGGTTGAACCTTTTTTCCATCCAGATACCCCATCTTCCCTTTAGCCTGGATGAACAACTTAACAGATTGGCACCATTGCACATAGTTCCTACCGTTTAAACGGTGATTGGTGATCTGCATTGCTGGGTTGTCTCCAGAAAACGAAGAAATGGGAAGGGGTGAAGTTCCGGTCGAAATTCCAGATGAACTTTCAACATTTTCAGTGTCCATGGCTTCCTAACAACAATACCCAGAAAAAAAAGTTCCTCCAAATATGGTTTTGACCCTCAAAACTTGAAGAGGGAAGGCAGACGATCAGAACGAGGTATGACTCGCCGGAAAAAAATGGCAGGATGGCGGCGCGTGGACCACACGCGCCGGCGAGGCTGACGGACGGTGGCGGCGCGTGGCGGCGCGTGACGGCGTTTCCGGCGACGGGTCTTTTGTTGGCTGGCTCGGAATTTCGTTCTGGATCTAGTGGTGGCCTTGGTTTTGTAGTTGGAGGTGTCTAGGTGAGGGTTCTGACTTTGGCAGAAGCAAAAATACGAAAAAGGAATGGAAGGAAGGCATAAAAGGAAATTAGAACGGGGAAGAGACTGGATTATAACCAGCTCTTGATACCATGATGAAAAGAAGAAGTGTTTTATGAATAAACTTCTGATTTATTTCTTGAAAGATCCAGGGAGGTACAATTTATATTGAGTACAAAGAACAATGCTAATAAATAAGAACAAAAAACTAAGAGGCATACAAAAGACTAAGAGACATATTTACAATAACAAGAGAGCCTAATAAATAAAGGAACAGATAACAAGAAAGAAATAAATGAATTCTAGAATATTCTACAGTTACTTGAGTTGACAATACATCATGTTCTCATAATTTTACAAAAAAAATTCACATCAACACTATTGAACGAAGTAATGCATAAAAAAGAGAAATTATTGAAATATACAATTTTTTACCATTCTGTGCATGAACACTTTTAACACTGAGTAGAACAGCATATGAAAGCATGAAATTCTGAGAAAATATCCTAGGTACATCAGCAATAAATACTTTCAATGTTACATCAATATTAATACTTAATTGAATGCTTATTGTTTCTTGACATGTTCTTGTGTTTTTCGATGCAGGTACACCGAGAGGGAGAACAGCTAGACCTCCACAAATATCTCCTCGTGGAAGAACTCTGAGGATTAATTCAGAGAACCACCTAAAATCAAGTCCAAGAATAATAAGAAGAGCATCTTCTGGTCATGTCTCAGACTCTGAGCTTTCTTAGATCACACAGCATATCCTCATCAGATAGCTTGACCAATTATAAACTCAAAGACTCTTCTCAATTGCAAGGAAGGATTCACATAATTAACTTAAGTAGTTTAAATTAAGGTATTCTTGACATAACTAGTTTTGTGAACAAGGATAGTAACAGCAAAACGTACTGTGACTGACTCCTTGTATTCATGCCACAGTGAGTCTCTAAAAAATGCATTAAAATTCCCCCCCCACCATTTCCTTGTCCTCACTGACTAGGTGGAAATAGAACCTGGTCAATTCAACACTGTAGTTCTGCAAAAATCTTTCAAACATAACAGGAAACTAAAACAAAAGATAGAAAAGGTTTCATCAATTCTACCTAAGGTCTCATTCTTTACCAATCTTTGACAGGATGTTCTTTTTCAGTAGAAAAAGATGACCAAAGGAAGATAGAATTCTGAGCATCATAGGGCTAGAATTGGTAGCAAATAGGAATAAACATGCAAATTTTGCATAATTTTAAATGATGATGTACAAGTAATATTATAACCATCATGTCAACTACAGTTAGTTTTTGCAAGTAAATGCAAACCATAGATGATATCATGTATATTTTTGATAAATTACAAGTAATTTGGAAGTTAAGGCAACTAGTATATCTCTAGACTGCATCCAGATCTGCTTTAGTAATATGTTTTTCACTTCCTTTACAGACAACAGTCTCAGGACCATGGATGTATTGATGCAAGGAGCTATTATGAGAAGGGACTTGTGAAACAAATTTGGCTGTTTCAAGTTCAACAAAACTTTCAGGTCTTTCTGGTGCCCCTCCCATTGATTGGAAGTTCTTGAAGGAAAATTTTTTGCATTGCACTTTGGAGGGTGTGCTATACACAGGAGCAGTAATGGATCAGAGGAAAGCACAAGTCATGGGTGATATTTTGAAGAGACTTGCATGCTCCAGCTTCACCAGTGCTTCAGTTCAAAAGCCTATATTTGTACATGCTTCATACATTTCTTCTTCAGTTTATTTTGGTTCAGATTTTAAGAAAAATTTCTCTTCATGTTATACTGTAGAAAACAAACTCCTTACAGGATTACCCATCCATTGAAATTAAAGAGACACCTCTGTGAATTAAGGCAAATGGTGACCCCACTCTTTAAGCTTTATTCCCCATTAATCATTGAAGCCTGAATAAAGCACTGGTTTGAGTTCATCCCAAATAAAGTGTATGCCAAGTCGGGAATGGATCCTCTCATGTGACATGAGGTAATGAGAAAGAATCTCTACCATCCACAAACAAATCAACAATTATCCTGATACCGAAAGCGCATAGAAAAGTGGCTAAACAGAAAGTTAGGATTTCACAAAAGAGTAACCCTACGGTTGAATTTTGTTATTTGTTAATAGAAATTGAGAACCGGAGGGTTACTCTTTTGAGAAAATCCCAACTTTCTGTTTAGCCACTTTTCTATGCGCTTTCGGCATCATATCCTTTTCCATTCCCCATTCTAATGTTCTATCTATAACCGAGGATTTGTCCATGGACGGTTGAGATTCTCTCGCATGATCACATATCACATAAGAGGAAATATTCCCGCGCACAGTCTCCTAAAGGCATACTAAATCAAAATATTATGGTCTCAGGAACTGAACTGCTTTTCAGGTTTCAGTGTTAATCAAATATGTTATCTTTTCTGTCAGACCATCTGCAGTAGTTTCACAATTCCAACTGAGTTGGCAGCAACAAGCATGTTAGATTTCTTTCTCCAGCAGACACTAGAAACAAACTGTCCATTATTATCACCACTATTTGAATGACCAGAAATGGGATCAATTGACTCAAATTTGTGAGAAGCAATTGGCACTGGCAAAGATTTGTGATAACAGTATACCTGAAAGGTAAAGATGTTTAAAATGAATTAGAAGTTTTTATCTTTTTAATCACATATTTAATAGCAAAGTCAATTAAGAGAAACAAGCTTCAATAGATATCATTGGCGTGATCTAAATAAGAATCACCCAATCACCTTTCTTATATTTTAATTTGGGAGAATAGAGTATATTTTATCTGAGGCACAAAGGCCTAAGCTCAATTAAATGCTGCTGCCCTAATATTTAAGATGAAAATAGAGATAACATCAATAGAAAAAAAGGAGCAGTATTTGCAGCTACATGCATTATGCATACCCTTTGGTTTGATGTTTAGCCTCTCTACTGGACATAAAATTTTAAGCAGTATTTGCTAAAGAAATTTCATTAGGACTGCATTAACAAAGCTTGGTGTTAAGTGAGATTAGGGAAGGTTAAGTGAGATTAGGGAAGGCCATTTGTTGATGAACATATGAACATCTAATCATGAATTATGGAAGTACTAACAGTGTAAAACGAGATTACTCTACATGTAACTCCATTTTATGATCAGGCTCCTAAAAAACAATGAGTAACCTAAAATAGAAAAATCCCAAAACCAAGAAAAACTAATTTCATTGCCCACTGGTAGTGCAGTATGTGAAATATTTAGCTGGCCTCATGACACAATCAGTATTCCAAGGACTAAATAAATACCATATTATAAAGTCAAGGTTCGATAAAATAAAAGCTATACCTCATTAGATTCTGAACCACATGCAATATATCCATCCAAAACAGATAAACCCACGAAATTCTGAAGAAGAAGATGAAAAATAAACAATTAGAAACAGACAAAAGAAGACAAAAAGTGAGGTAAAACATGTAGAGAAACCAACCTTTTCATTTCTATGACCTTTAAAGGTTAAGCCACAAGCATCAGATGAAAATTCAGAAGAGCTGGTTTTCTTCAGGTTCCATAGCTTCAAAGTGTTGTCAGTGGAAGCAGAAACAACTGTTTCAGCATCTAGAAATTTCACATAGCTAACAGTTTTTCCATGACCAGCTAATGTGCACAAAGGGATTCTAGTGTGACGAAGATCATAACCATACACCTTGTAATCAGCTGATCCAAAAAATATAAGATGGCTTGAGTAAGCTGAGAACTGAACACAGCATACATTGGCAGGGCTCCATATGGTTCCTAGAGAATTTCTCTGCAAAATCAACCACCATTTGAGACAATTATTATGTAATGTGAAACAAAAATAATCAACTGTCTTTCCTTTCACATAGTTGTGTTCTAGAATGGTTTCTCTCATGTTTTATTTTAACATTATCATGTCATGTCAAAAATCTCAGTCATTCAACGATTGAAATTATCATATCCTCTTCTTCGTTTAATGAACTTTGTTACTAAAATTGTGATTGTTGATCGGTTAATGAATGATTGATACTTT
>JAVKPL010009641.1:0-38457 GCA_032173675.1 Gastrolobium villosum
CTCATTCTCTCACTCTCAGCACTCTCTCCACACTCTCCAGCGCCGAGCATCTCTTCCTCTCCCTCTCTTCTCTTCTCCTCAACATACCACCCCAAGGTAACGCTTCATTTTCTTATTCCAACCACTGTTCATCTCTACCATTGTGCACCACCAGAAGCACCCCCATATACATCAGGTTTTCTATTTTGAGTTCAAATGGCTGGAGGAAAGGTAACTCTCATGATTTTCAATCATCTCATGCTATTTTCATGGTTGTTTTGTTTAAACATTCCATGGTGATAAGTGATAGTTGTAAGGATCTGATGGTTGATCTCTCAAATTAACATGGAATGTTTGAGTGGTAGTTTGTATAGAATGTGTATCTGCTTATTTGTGAAAAATACAAATTTAACGATTTTGAGATACCATGTATCAATTCTTTTTCTTTGTGTTTATATGTAAATAGTCCAAAGATTCTATCTTTCTCAAAGATATGTGTTGGTATGAATGTGTCAAAGCACAAATAGCTGTCAATGCATATGATATTTGGCACAAATATATCTTTGTTCAATTAAGAGTTTATGTGCCAATGATTTCTTTCAAGCTTTGGACATGGGTAGATGATAAATAATGCATATTCTTGAATTCGTATGCATCTGGATATGGGTTTGTGTAATTACAATGCTGAAATGAACATGCTTGAATTCTATTATGTTGGAACTTTTCTGAGTGTAGGACAAACAAATCAAAAGAACCACAAAGGGAGCTGCCCCAGGGAAGAAGACGGGCGACAGTAGTGCTGCTGGCACAAAGAGGCCTCAGACCTCTTCTTCATCCATTTTTGATAGTACTAGGTTCTTGTCCCCTGAGTCTCTAGACCGGTACTATCAATGGTTTGTTCCTAAAAAGATCATTTCTGAGAGGCAGATCAGTGTTTTTATGGATAGTGATTGTCCGGTAAGGATAACGGCTGAGAGAAGAAGGTGGAACAAATTGGTACGATTTGTTGGTCCGAGCTCAAGCACAATTCTCAAAGAATTTTGTGCAAATGCTGACTTAGAGACGGTGAATGCAACAAGGAAGAGTTGGGTACGGGGACATGAGATTTCTTTATCTCCCGAAGTAATAGAGACATTTCTGGGCACCAGTTATGACAGGAGCAAAGCTTGCTATTTTGCTCAAACATACAACAGAATGCAACCTTCTGAAGAAACAAGACTCTATTGGGAGGATATGCCAGATATAGCTGAGAGAATCAAAAGTGCAATCACTCATCCCTATGCCACATGGAAAACAAAAAGTGGAAATCCAAGGGTACCTGAGAAATTGGAAAGGATAGATCTAAACCCTGAAGCAATGTTCTAGCATACATTTATAAACACCACAATCATAGCATCTACAAATATGAGTGATGTGAATGTTGAGAGAGCAGCACTACTGTATACCCTCATGAGTGAGGAGAATTTGGATATTGCTGCTCTACTATCTGAAAGGATTGTCTACATCATTACCCAAAAAAAGGCTGAGATCCATCTAGCCCACAGCTCCTTGATAGAGCAACTTTGCTTGGAAGCTGGGGTGGAAATTGATGATGATGAGCCCAGTGATGTTAAAATCAAAAAGGAGCTTACACAAGCAAATTTCCATGCAATGAGGGCAGAGTCCAACCGTCATTCTATCTGGAAGGCGTCTTGTGCCTTGGGTGAACCGCAACCAATACCGCCACCAGCTCCAGCATCAGCATCAGCACCTTCTGCAGAAATGGTCCTTCTTCAGAGATTGGATCGTCAGATGCAAGACATGACGATCGAGCATAGGCTCATCCGGGGCATGATAGAGAGACTATGCAGTGATCTTGGGATTGACACTACTAGTTTCAGATCACAGCCTCCACACTCTTCACCCCCAGCCGATGATGATACCATGGAGGATTACTGATGATCCTCTTTCTTTTCAGAATAACAAAAACAATTTCTATCTGTGGTTTTAATCCTTTTGAAGTTAATTTGCTTATTTTATTTTAAGTTTTCTTTGTTGTTGGAAGACAGTATGATGGAGGAATTTTCCCTTTGATGCAATATCTGTGGATAAAAATCTGTTTTGTTGATTAACAAAAGTGTGCATGTTCCATTTGACAGAATGCGAACTTTGTGCTTAAAATAGTTGTTGCTGAGGACAACAATGTTCTAAATCTGGGAATTGGGTCGCATGCTGTATATGCGAGACATGCTAAATGTGGAACACAAAAGGGAGACTTTTAACACTTTTACTATTTTATTTTGGTTTTAGTTTTTATTATTATTTCATTTCGTTTCTGCATCTGAAAAAAAAATTTGAATTCCAGAGCAAGCAATCTCAGGTTTGACATGTTGCTTCAAGTCTTAAATTGGACTGAGTCATCAAAAACATGATATCTGTGAATATTCATTTGTGCATATAATTTGAGAATGATGTCTGCTTGTCTGTATAGCTACTTTATGGTGAATCTTTCTAAGATAATGCCTGATGTGAATTCTGGAAGTTAGATCCTGGCTTGAGAAACAACATAGAGGATTGAGCTGAAAATAGAAATTAGAGAACCTCATTGTAGTGGTTTCTTGAATTTGAATTGTTTCTCTAGCTTGCATGCATGGCTGATATGATAAAGGCATTTCCTTCTTGTTAATTACTTGGCCAAATAGCTGTCCTAAGAAATTTCCATTGCTAGCCCATTTGAGCCTTAGCCTGTTGTTTCTTATTGAATTCAACCATAAGACACTTGACTTCTATTCCTATTTGACATACCTTGAATGAGATTGAAGCACTGATTATAGAAAACTCAAGGAAAAAGTTCACAGAAGTTAAAGTGATGGCAAAAACAAAAGCTGAGACCAAAGAGAAAAAGAACAGAATGAAAAATTGCATAGCAACGGAAAAAGCATGAAAAGTTCAGGAAGAAAGGAGAAAAAAGAAAAAAAATAATATGAATAAAAAGGGAAGGACTAAGTGAAATTATGTAAAAGCACGAAACAACTAGTAGTGTTTCAATCTCATTAGCAACTTCCCCAAAAAACTCCTACCCTCAAACCAGGCCAAGATATAACCTATTAAAGACCTTTTGATCAGTAGATGCATGGCAAATGGATTCCT
Organism: Gastrolobium villosum; assembly: GCA_032173675.1. NCBI lineage: Eukaryota > Viridiplantae > Streptophyta > Magnoliopsida > Fabales > Fabaceae > Gastrolobium > Gastrolobium villosum. The sequence goes on from JAVKPL010009641.1 coordinate 3,109, forward strand.
TATTTTTAGGAATTTGAGAATATGTTCAATCTCGTAGATTACTGCTACATTGGTGGAATGAGTGCAGAACCCTCAAACACTGAGTGATGAAAATATGCATGTTTAGCGAGGAACATTCAAGCTGGGATTCAATTCTTGATGAAACTGAAAAGTATTATTATGAACCTTTGCCATGAAGTTATACATGCATAGCAGTTTAAGATTCTTAAAATATATATGTTCAGATGTCTCTTTGCAGAATTCATCTTGCTTTTCTTCTGATTCATTACATTGTTGGGGACAGCAATGTTCAAATCTGGGAATTGTTTGATGTGCCGCCAGCACATAAGTAAGTTCAAGCCAAAAAGAGAAGAATAATGAACTATTCCTCATCTAAAATGCAACAGTTCTTATTGTAATCCTTAAATTCCAAATTCAAGAGTGTTTAACTGATTTTATGCTCATTTGCAGGAAAAACAAACAAATCTGGAAGGAAAATGAGGATTGGCCAAAGTTAAGACCCACGCTCACAGCGTGAGATTAACGCTAAAAGCGTGGGAAGACCGAGGCATCCACGCTCACAGCGTGAGATTGACGCTGAAAGCGTGGGAAGACAGAGGCATCCACGCTTATAGCGTGGAATTGACGCTCATAGCGTCAGTTATGAAAGCCACAGTTGTACTGTCAAAGGTCAAAATTGGAATAAGAGGAAAAATTGGTTTTATAAATAGGTGGGTGCAATTCTGAATAGTAGGACACTGGTTCTTGACCTAGAAGAGGCTGTCACTGTGAAGAAGAAGAGGTTGTTCTTCGTTCTTTCTTCGATCATTCTTGTGATTTACTTTCTTGTTGGATTTTATTTGAGATCAGCCATGAATATGGTTGGCTAGATCTTAGTATTGTGGTAAGGGTCACAACCCTGAATGTGAACCCCTTGTATTTTGGATCTGATTTATATATGTTTATCTTTCTGCATCTATTTTCCTTCGCTCTTCATCTCATTGTTCTTTTAGATCTGATCATTCTAATAGATCACCAGGGTTAGGATTCACAATAGGAATATTGGGATCCTAATTCCCGAACAGGAGGAAAATAGCTGTTCATGTAAGCACTAGGGATAGGCTACAAGAATTGCAAACGTGAAAGATTCACCGAATTGCATGATTAACCTGAAAAGGAATCTCTAAGGAATTAGGGTTCTAATAATGTTAATAAGGTTAAGATCTCTAAGGAATTAGGGTTTAACCGATTAAATAAAAGAAGGTGAATCGTTTGATCAAAGGGTAATTCATATGTAAATTTACATTCAGATTACAAGGTGGGGATCAGACAGGTGTTCGTACTCTTACTGCAATCTTTTCACAATTGTTTTTCACAACTCTTATAATTCAATCTCTCTTCATCTCTTTCTTAAGAAAACCCTAAAATACGCAATTTACTTTTTAATTTACTTTTTGTTTTTAAACCAACAACAATTGCTACCTCTTTTGATCCGTTCAACTTAAGGGGACTGGTTATTGTAGTACTTGGTCTACAATCCCTGTGGAGACGATACTTACTTATCACTTTTATTACTTGGAACGATCGGTATACTTGCCGAGTTCGCAACATTCCGCAGTAAAAATTTTGTTTTTACGCCTTACATGCATCGGCCTTCAAAGGCCAGTTTACTTTCAAGTGGTATCAGAGCTCGGTTGCTTTACCATCAGCGGGTGATGGTACCTTGTTTGTGAAAATAGTTTTTCACGGTCAAAAATCTTTAAAGGGTTAAAGTTTAAATTCTGCATATGGATTTTGAATCACAAATCCTTTAAAGTGTTAAAGTTTTTGTTTTTATGAACATGTAAATTTGATTCTGTGTTCATAAAACATTATGCATCATGGTTTAGTTTCTTTTTCTTTATGAAAGTTTTAAAAGGAACACCATTTTTGAAAGGGTAGATTTAGCCATGGAGGGTACTAAGAGTACCTTGAATGATTTCTTATTTTTCTCCATGAATTGTGTCATGTTTATATGCATGAAATTTTGTGACAAAATTTATCATATAGCCACCTATATGATTCGGCCATGAAGGAGTTTATGGCTACATGCATGGTTTAATTTTGTTTTCTTTGAGAAAGAATTAACAAAATTTGTATTAAAATTGTTTTTTAAATTCGGCCAATGAGAAATTTACGATTATGAATCTTGATGTTATTATGATGTTTAAATGTTAAATGTCAAAATATATGTGAAAATATTATGTGATAATATAATGTTTCTGTTTGCAAGTTTTGAACTTTTCAGGTACAAACAGGAAGGGGATGGTCATGGTGCCCGGATTTAAATTTTTGAATTTTAAATTAATGTGTAATCGCGCCCTTTAATTTACAAGTGTATTTGTAATTTAAATTTTGTAATTTTGTCCCTCCAAAGATGTTTTGGAGTTTCTTTGATTATGTGTAATTAGAGAAATAGGCTAGTGGCGTATAGACGACAAGCGGCCGTTGCTTAAAGGAGCAAAAAGGACAAAAGCGCGAGCACGATGGCTATCTCAATATAAACTGTTTATATGCATGTATGATTAGAACGTCTAGTATGCATGAATTGGGCAAACCGCGTTTTGTATGGTTATTATGTTTGTCCAATAGCGACTAGTGTATACCGATAGATGTTTGACATAGGTAACGACTAGCATGATAACTTACAATATGCGTTTGATGGGACCTAATTAACCCTAAAATAAAAAGAACCCTTAAAAGGAATAAATAATTAAGCATATGATTACCTCCCACCACCAATGCTACTCAAAACTCTTCTACATAGTGGTGCTCCACAACTCAGTTGGGACCCACTGTTTCGTTGAGCTAGAGTAGTGTTTGAAGTGTAAGACACTTAGGGTGCTGGTTTAATGCTTAACTAAGACATAAGTTGCAGGCACAGCCGGGCTTATGTGCTTAGGGTAATGGTGTTAGGTTGGTTGCATGAGATGCACCACTAAGTGACAAAGAGTTGTCAACCTAATGTTAAGAGAGGGTATGAGATACTGTTGATAAAGATCAACCCATTATTTAAATTAATCTTGCGGTCTCAGACGGAGATTAAAATAAATAATCGCACTCTTAATCCCACTAAGATAAAATCTATAGTAGATTAACCCTAAGTCAAAAGGAATGGTCATTGACTTAGATAAAATAGTGGGAGGGGCAAATTATTTCAAGTCTTTAATAATTTGCTTTTAACTACATAACCGTATATTAACTAAAACTATCTTTACATCCTTTTCAGCTTATAGTATGACTAATCCACTGTCACTGCGTTCAATACTCGATACGAATAAACTGACCGGTTCAAATTTTATGGACTGGTATCGGAACCTAAGAATAGTTCTAAGGGCCGAAAAGATTGCCTACGTTTTAGATGCTGTAATACCCGTAGCTCCACGGGAAGGGGAAGAAGGGTTTGCGGAATTTGATTTCGTAACCCATCAACAGCACTTGGATGACAATGTGATGGCAGTATGCATCATGTTGGCATCCATGTCGCCTGAACTACAAAAGCAGCATGAGCATATGGATGCTCCCTCTATTATCGTACATCTCAAGGAGTTGTATGATATTAAAGGCAGGCATGAGAGGTATGAGGCCTCAAGAGAACTGTTCTCTTGTAGGATGACTGAGAGCATGTCTGTTGGCAGCCATGTTCTCAAGATGATCGGGCTGATTGAGAAGCTAGGAAACCTAGGCTTCATCATGGATGCCGAGCTAAGTAATGACTTAGTCCTCACCTCACTTCCACCTTCTTTCAGTCAATTCATCATGAATTACAACATGCATGGGATGCAAGTGAGCTTGCCTGAGTTGTTAAGCATGTTAACAACAGCTGCAGTGTCTATTAAGAAGCATAAGACACAGGCTCTTTTGATTGGTGGGCCTAGCAAGGCCAAGGGAAAAGGTAAGGAGCCTGCAAAAGGTGACCCCCTTAAGCCCAAAGGAAAATCCAAGAAGAAGAAGGGCAAGAAGAAGGGTAAGAAGGCACCTAAGGATAAGGGTGATGCTGAGTGCTTCCATTGTGGCAAGAAAGGCCATTGGAAGAGGAATTGTCCAGACTACCTGAACAATGTGAAGGACAAGAAGCATGGTGATGCTTCTGCCTCATGTATTTTCATGATTGAGATAAATTATTCTTATGCTAGTCCAACCTCATGGGTATTGGATACCGGATGTGGTTCTCATATCTGCAATATGTTGCAGGTACTTAGGAGCCCAAGGAGATTGGATAAAAATGAGGTGGATCTCCGCGTTGGTAATGGAGCAAGGGTTGCTGCTCATTCAGTTGGAGATGCTGACCTTATTTAGCCTACGGGCCTTTTATTGCATTTGAATAATTGTCTTTATGTTCCGCGTATTTCTAGAAACATTATTTCAATTTCTTGTTTAGAACAAGATGGTTATACTTTCAGTATTAGGGATGGTACTTTTTCTATCATTTTGAATGATATGGTTTATGGTACTGCTTCTTTAATAAATGGATTGTATGTGTTGGAAATGGGAAATGAAGTGCTCAATATAGATGTGAAACGACCTAGGACGGATAATCAATCTTATCTTTGGCACTGTAGACTAGGGCACATAAATGAAACAAGATTGTCTAGGATGCATAAAGATGGATACCTGGACTCCATGGATTTGGAATCCTATGGACAGTGTGAATCTTGTCTAGCTGGGAAAATGATTCGACATAAGCCCAAAGGGCTTGAGAGTCATAGGGCTAGTGAGTTATTAGAACTCATTCATACTGATGTATGTGGCCCAATGTCTATTGAGGCTAGAGGTGGATATTCTTATTTCATTACCTTTACAGATGACAAATCAAGATTTGGGTATATATACCTAATGAGATATAAATCTGAGGCTTTTGAAAAGTCCAAAGAGTTTAGGAATGAAGTGGAGAAACAGCGTGGCAAAATGATTAAGACATTACGATCAGATCATGGTGGTGAATATTTGAGCCACGAGTTTCAGGATTATCTGAGAGAAAATGGAATTCTCTCACAACTTACCGCTCCTTACACACCACACCAAAACGGTGTCTCCGAAAGGAGAAACAGGACCTTGTTAGACATGGTTAGGTCTATGATGAGTGAGACTCAACTTCCAAAATCGTTTTGGGGATATGCCTTAGACACAACGGCATACCTTCTAAATAGGGTACCGTCTAAATCTGTTCAGACCACACCATATGAGATATGGAGTGGTAAGAGACCCAACCTGAGTTACCTCAGGGTATGGGGATCGCCAGCTTATGTCAAAGCGTTGACATCAGACAAGCTTAGTGCTAAGAGTACTAAATGTCTATTTGTGGGGTATCCTAAAGGTACTAAGGGATACTACTTCTACTCCATGGAAGAACACAAAGTGTTTGTGTCAAAGAATGTTGAGTTCCTTGAGAAGGATTTTCTCTCAAGGAGGCAGTGGGAGTAAGATTGATCTTGAAGAAGTGCAAGATCCACAAGAACAGATTGAGGAACCCGAGTCTGCTCCGCAGGCGACGTTCTCCAATGGAGAAGTAAACACACAGCTCCGTAGATCTACGAGGGTCATCCACCCACCTGAGAGGTACGGGTTTGTGATTGAGAATCAGCAAAATGTTGAGGATGATGAACCAAGTAACTACGAGGAGGCGGTCAAAGATGTTGACTCCTCAAGATGGCTTGAAGCCATGGAATCTGAAATGGATTCGATGTATCAGAACAAGGTATGGACCTTGGTTCCTAAACCGCAAGGAATAGTTCCTATCGGTAATAAATGGGTCTTTAAAAGAAAGACTGATGCAGATGGCAACGTTCAGACCTACAAAGCGAGGTTGGTGGCGAAAGGGTATCGTCAAAGACAAGGAGTTGACTATGATGAAACTTTCTCACCAGTTGCCATGATCAAATCTATTAGGATCATGCTTGCAATAACAGCATACCACGACTATGAAATTTGGCAATTGGATGTCAAGACCGCCTTCTTGAATGGGTTCTTGAAGGAGGAAGTGTACATGACACAACCTGAAGGCTTTGAAATCAAAGATCAGGAGCATATGGTATGCAAACTACAAAGGTCAATATATGGGCTAAAGCAAGCATCAAGGAGTTGGAATATACGTTTTGATGAAGTCGTTAAGAGTAACGGTTTTATCAAGAACGAGGATGAACCTTGTGTTTACAGAAAGGTCAGTGGGAGTACTGTCGTCTTCCTAGTGCTTTATGTAGATGACATATTGCTAATAGGAAATGACATCCCCACATTAAAAATAACGAAAGAGTGGCTTTCAGAAAACTTTACCATGAAGGTTTTGGGAGAGGCAGCCTTTATACTTGGTATAAAGATTTACAGAGATAAATCCAAGAGGCTGTTGGGTTTATCTTAATCCACGTACGTTGACAAGATGCTAAAGAGGTTTAGCATGGAAGGGTCGAAAAAGGGGTTTTCTTCCTGTCAGTCATGGGGTACACCTATCAAGGGCTATGTGTCCTAAGTCACAGCCTGAGAAGGATCGCATGAGTGGAATTCCATACGCTTCGGCTATTGGATCCATCATGTATGCCATGATATGTACGAGACCAGATGTCTCATATGCTTTAAGCATTACGAGCAGATACCAGTCAGACCCTGGAGAGGGTCACTGGACGGCAGTCAAAACCATCCTTAAATAGTTAAGAAGAACTAAGGATGTGTTTCTGGTCTATGGTGGGGTTAATGAGTTAACAGTGAAAGGGTTCACTTATGCCAGCTTTCAGAGTGACAAAGATGACTGCGAGTCACAGTCAGGATTCGTATTCACCTTAAATGGTAGGGCAGTGTCTTGGAAAAGTTCCAAGCAGGAGACAACAACAGATTCAACGACAGAGGCTGAATACATAGCTGCTTCAGAAGCAGCTAAGGAGGCGGTGTGGATCAAGAAGTTCATAAATGAACTAAGGGTGGTTCCAAGCGTGGATGAGCCCATACAGTTGCTTTGCAACAACACAGGAGCCATTGCGCAGTCAAAGGGACCTAGGTCTCATCAAAGATCTAAACACGTGCTCCGCAGATATCATTTGATTAGAGAAATCATTGATAGGAATGATGTAAAAATGGATTATGTTCCCACAGACGATAACCTGGCCGATTCTCTGACAAAGGCTGTTTCTCAGAGAAAACATTATAATCATTATGAGGCTTTGGGCATACGACTTAGGTCTGATTCGCTCTAGGCCAAGTGGGAGCTTGTTAGCATATGGGTGTCCTAGAGACAATCTTTTGATTAAATAAAGGACACTAGATGTAGAACTTTGTTTGTCGCAAATAAATGAAAGCACTATTTATTCATTTTCATATTGTGTCTCGATATTACTGTTAATATTATATGAACGAACTGAATAAACCCCTTGGAATAGAACAGGTATCTCTTGAGTATTTGTGATGAGATCACGATCATGAGGATTCAAGGATATTGCATGTCTATTCCTAATTATATGTTCCTAGTCTAGAGACACTGAGTTTGGGGATCAGTGATCTCGAGTAAGACTAGTACGACTTATCTACTTGTATATGGATACAAGATAAAGACCTCATGAGCTGCAGATATGGAGATATCTTAGCTAAAGTCGTGGGTGGACCTATAAGAGTATAGCTCGCACTGAACAGACCCAAAAAGAGACTCTATGAGGAAATCTCACAGATAGTGTCATTAGAGTAATCTCTTTATGTTTGGGTATGTCTTTCCTTAGATCAGAAGTTATTACATAGACTGTGTTCTTGAAGGCATGTTTTGATTGTATGCCTCGTCTGCCTGAAACATGGAGACTCATAGGTATACTGTTGGGCGTGTCCTTAAAGGGCACAGGGCTAGGGTAATAAGCTGAAGGAATTCATCAAATCTCTGTGAGAGATTAGGTTATCTGTAAACCGGAGAAATCGGGATGACATTTACAGGGACTCGGGAATCTATGCATAGTAAAAGAGATCATGAGATGATCTGCCTTTAGAGTCAGTAAATTGAAGATTCCCTATTTCGAATAAAGCTTACCCTAAACCGCAGGGGTTGATACATTTCCTTACCCTAAGTTAATGGGAAGATAACCAAGATGAAGGGAAATACATACGGTAACCAAATATGTGCAATAGGATGATCAAGTCATTAATCTGACTAGTTCTGGGGAAACAAAGCATTGCTAGTGCTCTGTGTTGTCATTAATTGGGTTGTGTGCTTGTTGGGCCCAAGCCCAGTTATGTCAGAAGCTAAGTTGGACCTAATGGGTCACACACTAACACCTTGTAGTCATGATGAACTAGCTTTAAAGGTATTGGGCCTAATAATGGTTGTTAGCCCAAGAAGCTGTTTGGAAGCCCACCTAAATGGGTGGGTGGTGCATGGAGCTTAGTAATGGGCTTGGACATTCCAAGCCATTACTAATTAATTTAATTAGTTAAATTAATAATCAAATATTTGAATTTCGAATTTTGAATTTGGAATTTGAATTTTGAAATTCGAATTTTGAATTTGAATTTTGAAATTTGAATTTTGAATTTTGAAATTTGAATTTTAAAATTTGAATTTTGAAATTCGAATTTTGAATTTGAAATTTGAAATTTTGAATTTTGAATTTCGAATTTGAATGTTTGAACATTTGAATTCAAGTGTTTGAATTCGAATTTGAATTGGCTTTGAAAAGTTGTTTCATAACAAAAGGAGAAGACAAGATCTTATTAGAACATATTCCTTGGATCAAGAAGCATCTTTGGAACACATCCTTGGGCTGTTTGGTGCGCAAATTTGAGTGATAAGGATGTCATCTTATCACTTAAAACAAAGCTCCATTCAGATTTGGTGGTTGAGGGAATCAGTGGGTGAGTTGATTCAAATTTTGAATGCAACTATTCAATATATTTGGACCCCTTCTAGGGATGAATTATGCGCATGAAAAGTATACTATATGATAGTTTATGAATTTAAGTTTAAATTATTTTGAACTTAATTTCATGAGGATAAGGTTGGAGGTTGTTGGCAAAATTGGTTTTGCAACAGCTCCACCTTATCCTCTCCTGTTCCATGCGCAAGTTTCAAATAAGTTTGAAAGTTGGTTATTCATTTTGAATGAATTAATTCTCTCCTCCTCTCATCAAGGTGTGCGCATATATATTGGTTCCTCACCTTAGGGTTTTGTTAAGAAAACCTAGCCAACTCTCCTTCATCTGATGCACCATTCTGTAGGGTAGTTAACTACACCTTTCCAAACAGAATACCTAGCCTCCACCCTCACCACTTGTGCGCATAGCAAGCCTCACTGTGGTGTTCATCTGGTGGCTTTCAAGAAGGGGTTCGTGCATCATTGACGAACGGTGGTGTGGATCACCATTAGAGGGTTTGAACCCTTCAAGCCTGACATCTGATCTCCCTGACTGATCAGGCCAAAAACAAGGTAACATCATGCTGTCTTAAAGCATGAACCTATGTATGCATGTATGTTCCGTAGTAAAAGATTTGTTTTTACACCTTACATGCATCGGCCTTCAAAGGCCAGTTTACTTTCACATAGGTGGCTATGGGCAGATCCCATGCTCACACATAAGATACATATACATCAAAGGTACAATTATACATCAATTTTTGAAAGACTTTCATATATTCATGAATATACAAATGCATGGAAATTCCAATGCAACAAGTTCATGATCTAGGTGTGTCCATTTGAATCCTCTAAAATCCCATGCCCTCCATATGCACCACATACTCCACTCCTCCAGGCTCAGCCTAACCTGAAATGATGTCCCCAAACGCGGGGTGAGATATACAAATATATCTCAGTAAACCAAAGGTACTAGAGGATCACTCCACCCCATGGCTCACTCAATGTGCAACATATAACAAAGTATGACATGTATGACATACAATATCACAACAACTGGGCACAATCCAAGAACATCCACAGCTGGATTACGTTCAAGGACCCCATCGTATAACTCCCGGAATCTTCCTGGTGCCTCTCAAATGGTTAAGACGACCCCATGGCAAAATCCAACTGGAACTCCTCATGAGCCCTATCCAGCGGAAGTCCCACGTTTGGATCATCCTGGTACCGCTTCCAGAGTCGGTCCCACGGCAAAACCCGACTGGAATCCCCAGCGGAATTATCTAGCGGAAGTCCAAACCAACACACATCTACTGGCCAGAGATCAAACAATTCACACACAACATGCTCCAAGCATGTCACACAATCAAGCAATAAGGCATGACCATACATATTCGTACAATGTTCAACAATACAAATTCCAACCACAACCTTCCACTAGGCGTGGTGGAGCACACAAGGGACTAAACCCGAGTTCCAAAGGTTTACCTCAACTCTGAGCCAATGCTCCGTACGTAAGCTCCAAGCTTAATATGCTTCCATAGCGTCCAAGAGAGGCAACCTATATGATCAACAACATGATCCTCAATCAATTTCCATGCCAATCACTCATTTACACAATTCATCATCAATTAGATTCACTTAGGCCCAATGGCACACAACCAATAATTTATCCATTTCAATTACACTACCCCTCACTACTCACCAATTCATAGTTATTCACATACACCTTCAATTTTACATCATCAACCCACCATTACCTCAATAGGTCGAATTACTCATTCTCATCAATCTAGGGGTATTCAATCCAATTCACACTCATTATCATCATATAATCATATTACAACATCATCTAACTACTTATCAATCCATTTCTTACACAATTCAATTTTTCACAAATCTTAGGCATCATGTAAAAATCCTAAGTTATGAGCATTTTCCACCAATAAATTTTATTGCATTTCTAGCTCAAATACATTATTCTAAGACATAATCATCTAATGCACATTTTCCATTTGAGCTCTCTAACTACACAAATCATCCCTCGCAACTTCAACAAAAAAACCATTTTTATACATTCATGAAACTCAAAGGAGAACAAGAATTCTTACCACCAATAGCTTGCAAATGTTCCTAGGAGTGATAATCAAGCCTCCTCCCAAGCCAAAGGACCACCAATGGCCCCAAAACTCCACAATTTCGCACAATGAGGTGGAAAAACGATCTCATTATACACTAACTTTCATGACTCTCTCAAGAAGGGTAATATACTCACAACCTCACAACAAACAACTTTGGTGTTGGAACTTTATCGATTTGGTGGCTCAAAAGTGTGGAAAGTGGGCAAGAAAATTTCTCTCCCAAGCTTCCATGGAGGCATGCGCACGCTGGAGAAGGAGAAGAAGAAAAGAAAGAAAAAAGGGAGAGAGAAGAGAGAGAGAGAGAGAGAGAGAGAGAGAGAGAGCGTGAAGGGGAAATGGGAAAATTAAGTGGGTTTTGATTCAGCGGGTCCCACACGCGATTTAACTTTAATCCCTCACCCAATTCCAATCATATTTTCAAAACCTACATATTTTTCTGGTTCATGACATATTTTTATTTCCTCAAAATACTAATAAAGATTTCACTCCTATCGGTACAATTATACCGCAGTATTTTTACACCGGAAAAATCACTATTCATCAAAATTTTCAAAACTTGCCTGTTCACTCAATTTTTCGTCCTGAATCCATTTCCGGCATTATTTTTATCATTTGAGATCTCCAACTCAAATTTTCATGCCTCGGTTTACGTTTTTGGCAAATTACCATTTTGCCCTTGGTACACATTTTGACCTCAATTTCAGGATTTTCACTAATCCTTCCCTTTTAACCTATATTATATCATATAAATTCATATTCAATTTTATGAGTTGTTATAAGAGACAGAGCTGGAAAGAACATCAGCTATAATATGTTGGAATGGACATCAGCAAAGGAAGGAAGGGCTGAGATGGACATCCGTAACCTAATATGAACTACTGGGATGGACATCGGCAAAATCAACTGCTCTGAAATGAACTTCAGCAACATGAACAATGCTCCCCCTGAATAGGAAGCCAAAACAATGAAGAAATCACAGATCTAGGACAATGGAGATTACCCGTAGATCTGGAAAACCATAAATTGAAAAAGAAGATGAAAGGGAAAGTGACGTAAAAGGAAACGAAGATCGATGAAGGGAACCAAAAGGAAAAAATGACGGCAGGAGAACCTCCATTCATGGAGGATGAAAATTGCTCTGATACCATATTAGAAGGTAAAAGAGAGTAAATGGAAATGCTGATTTTATTAATTGTGGTGATTTCATCTGTACATATAAGCTCTTATATAGAAGAGCATGAGGAGAAAATAGAAAGATCTAGAATATTGCAAATTAAAATAAAATAAAATATTTAATCTCTTATAGAAATTTTCTACATCATAAGATTTATTTTTACCATTATTTTTTAGTTAAAAAATGAAAAATTGTAAGTTTTCGTGTTTTTGTTTATTTCCCTTGTATTTCAAAAAAAAAATCTTAAGAGTTAAAAAGTTTATTGTAACAGCTCGTTACGTACCGGTATTGTTAACATTGATTATGATATTAAGCGTAGTTACAATCACAGCAATTCATTTATAAAAATGCGAATAAATTTTTTCTGATTATTACGCGAGCATTTAAAACCATAAAAAGCGTAATAATTAAAAGCTGTGACCATAACTGTAAACTCTTACGGAATACTTATCTAAAATATTTTTATAACATACTTTATTTATTATAAGTCACTAAGGGGTCCCCATAAACCCACTTAGCAAATTTCTCAATTTTACGTTTTCTACCTATCCGAACAGGGTTCGGTCTCCGAATTTCTGCGGACACATAGTAAAAATCCAGTCCTTCATATCTTGCTATCTTTATTTCTTACTTAATTACCTTTCTAGAAAACTATCACACGCTCGGTTCCGAGCTCGTTTGCTCCGGTTATCACCGTTTGAAGTTGGACAAGTAAAATTGCCAGCCAACCCCAAAATAGCTCTAAACATCCCTCACTCCATGAATTACTGCACCTGATCCACTCATCCAATTGCACTCAAATTTTTACATCATAAACTAGACACCTCAATATTCAATTTGATATATCATACGCTTAATTTGACCAAGAAACTAAGTGGGAATAAAATTCCTAAAACTGGTCCAGAACAGCCCCCAAGTGCAGGGCAAAACAGGGCAGCTGTGTTCACTGACCTTCACAGGGCCTCGTACAACTCATAAAATTCTAAGATTTTGATACAATGTATGGGAAAACTCAAGCTTCAAAATGGCATATGGCACGTCCCTATCGAACCTCTATGGAGGGAGATATGCTCTCCCGAAGTTTGTCTAAAATCTACCAATTCTACAAAGAATTCGCCAGAGTTTTCTTTGTTTCTCTTAAAATCCCCAAGTTGCAAATACTCATTCTAACCTCAAATGTACCTAATAATCAAATGGGTGGCACACACAAGGACCAACAATGCCTTGGGGCTCTTACAACCCAACACAGTTCATATTTATTACACAATATAGCTTACTTTATCATTCTTGACTTGTTTCAATCACTAAGGTCCCTTTACATGTAATTTCTTAACATAAGCATATAATCATAAATCTAAAATAGGCCTAAGGCCCTTCCATCATAGTACATCATGCATCCATTGTACAATTACAACATTTAACTTACATGTTACAACTTAAAACTTCAAACTTTAAATTAAACTTACAAATTCATACTTTAATTTACAACTTGAACGTGAACTTTAAATGACATAAACAACTAATGGCAATGCTCCATGACTCATCCTATGGGCCTCTTGCCTGCCACTCCTGTGCCACTGCTACCTCCTAAAATAAAGTCCCCAAGTTGGGGTAAGATATACGAATATATCTCAGTAACCCAGAGGTTCTGGAGAAAACTCCGCCCAATGGCTCACTTCGATGCATATAAATAATATAAAACAACATCACTTAAGACGGGATATAGCAAGGGATTTAGAGAAACTGGGGAATATCGGGATACAAAATACGATGAAATGGGATGGTAGCTACCAATACCACGCAACATCCTCGGCATATATAAGCCTATGGGTCTCATCCAAGGTGTGTTCCAAGAACCACAACCAAGGTACCCCTTCCATCCATATACACCCGAGACATTCCTAGTGTGCTCCTATCCGGATCACACACCACGACCCTAGGTCAACTGGGACTCCCTCTCGGAGACCTATCCAGTGGAAGTCCGAAACTGCCCGAAGGCTAACTGTCTACTGGCCAGAGACTCGGTACCGAAGTACCCACTAGGATAATGCATGCATGCTCATGTTATTCTACACTACTCATACATATTTCCTACCATCACCCTCAACGGGTATGGTGGAACACACAAGGGGAACAAGCCTCAATACCAAGAGGTTACCTTAGTATGCCTCTTCATTAGCTCCACAGCAGCTTATTTTCCAAACTTGTTACTCAACAGGATGCCTACACATAGGACATTCTCAATTACTCAAACTCATATGAACTCATAAAATTCATAGTTATACTTGCATTGACTCAACCACTTACCTTAACCCACTTGGTTCAGGACCAAGGGTAATCCACCGACTCACGGTTCGGGGTTCCATTCAACGTATAACAACCTACACAATCATGTACCATCATCAGTACACAACAATTCTATTAAAACGTGAAAAACATCAGATTTTCACACCCACACTAGGTGGTTCGGCCAAACAAGGCATAAATCAAAATTTATTTTTCTAAATTTTCTTTCTCATTTTATTGTACATCTTAAGGTTTCCAAAAGGCTAATTCAATTGCCGTTTTCCGTTTTACGTCTTTTAAGCATCGTTTTGCTTAATATCTCACTCTAGGTTCCTTTATGACCTTAAATACCATTTATTATTTTTCATTGATTCTAACACTTTCCAACCACCACACAAACCATCTACATACCATTTAACACATGATACATCATCCAAGCCATGCCAACAACATCAAATCTCTAAAATTTCCCACATGGCCGAATTGTCAGCTAAGCACTTCCAAAGGATTTTCACTCAATTTTAACCACTCCACACCTCATACAATTCCATTAATCAACATACAACCATACAACAACTCACCAATCCAATCCCAACACATTTTCAAATTTCAAAGTCATAACACTTCAAAATTTTCTAAGTTACAAAAACATATTTTTCACCAATAATTTTCATGGCATTTCTAGCTCTAACACATCATTCTAAGACGTTATCATCTAATACACATTTTCCATTTGAGCTCTCTAACATCACAAATCATCAATTTCCCCTTTAGGGTTCATAAACACAATCCAAAGATTCAACCATTAAAATGGTGAAGAAACTTACCCAAATGCAAGCCACAAGGCTCCTCCTAAACATACTCCACCATTGGAGCACCTAGAAGCTCCATGAACACAAAATTTCTCCAAGAATTCATGGCTGATTTTTGCCAAGATCTCACCAATGAGAGGGTTTCAAGGCTTAAGATTACTACCAATGGCTTTAGAAGGTGTTTTCCATCAAATTTCAAGACAAGAATCACTTGATTTGGTGCCAAAATGACTAAGTTATGATGAAATGAATATTTGAAGTGGAAATGGTGTGAGGAGAGAGAGATTCACGGTTTTTAGAGAGAGAGTGAGGGTGGGAGATGATGAATAGTGCATATGCACATGTGTCTTAAGTGACTTAAGTGAGGTGGGCCTGATGTGCCTCTGACAAGTGAAGTTTTCTGTGTTAAAATTGATAAGAATTGATGCATGAAAGAGCAACTTTTATATATATAATTGCTAATTATATTGATTCTTTATTTTCAATTATACTTGTCACATATTGGTTTTATTTATACAGGTAAAAGGAGTGAAAACCACACATTATTAAAGAGTGTTGATGCAAGTACATAATTGCAGAAGCATGGCGCAGACTGGCACCAAACTGGCGCGAACCCGCGCCACACCAAGAAGAAAAAAAGCAAGAAACAATGGCGCTAGGTAGCGCCCAAATTGGTGAAGAAAATGGCGCTACCTAGCGCCCAATTTAGTGAAGAAATTGGCGCAAACTAGTGCCCAAAGAGAGAGAAGGAGTGGCGCCAAGTAGCGCCCCTATGGCGCCTACTGGCGCCGTGTTACGAGCTTTGAGTTCTGACTTTTCAAATCAGGCAGTAGCGTGGCGCTAACTAGCCCCAACCTGGCACCAACTGGCGCCGGTTTGCGGGATGGATCTACCGTGTTTCTGAGAGGCATTTTTGGAAAGAAAAGAAAAGGTTATAAAAAGGACCTTTTGCAAAATTAGGTCACACAATTTCTGACAGACACAGAATATTTGGAGGAGGCAGATCTGGAGAGACTGGAGGGAGGAGCTCTGTGGCGTTCTTCGTTCTTCATCTCGTTCTAGTATTTCTTTATCTTTTATTTTAGTTTATGTTGAATTTTAGATCAGCAATCATGATGTTGATTGGCTAGATCTTTTTATTGTAGTCAGGGTCACTATCCATATGAGAACCCTTGATACGAAGGATTGGTTTGTGGTTTTTGATTTATATAATTATCTTTATCTTTATTATGTGCGAATTTGATATTCCCTTTGTTAGAATTGATCGATCTGATAGTTGAGGATATTCTGAGGATCAAAACCCTAGATAGGAATATTGGGGTTTTGATCTCGAAAGGGGGTAAGATAACAATCTGTATGCGTGCTAGGAATAGACGTGTATATGATTGCAGATGCTTAAATTATCACGTCCATTGCTTGATCCCATGAGAAACATTGCAAGGAATTAAGGTTCCTAATGGGATTAAAGGGTTAACCCTGCAAGGAATTGAAGGTTAACCATTAAATCTTTTTAGATGATAATTTATCTCAGTGATTATATAGATAATTATTGTAAATCAATCCAGAGTAAAAAGCGGGGATCATTTGGTGAATGAATCCTGGCTACAATGCTTTTCTCATCTTCTTTACAAAATAATTTTCATTTTATTTTTTTATTTATCAAGACAAAAATTCAAAAACAAGTCTTTTATTTTCAGAATTCAATTTCCGTCAAATTGACAATATTTGTCAAAACCCTATTTGAAATCTTCCACTCTTTAAGAAAAAGTTTAATTGATATTAGATCCTAATCCCTGTGGAGACGAACTTTATTTATCACTTTATTACTTGTGCGATCGGTATACTTGCCGGAGAGCATCAAGTTTTTGGCGCCGTTGCCGGGGATTGGCGTTTCTGATATCATATAATCTTGATCTTTAGGATTGGAATTGTGGATATTTATGAATATTTTTTTATTATTTTTTTATTTAAACAGTGCTACTGATCTCTTTTCTGAGTTGTATGCGAGGTACAATCCCAGAATTTCCACTTAATTTGGAAATCACTAGAGCAGAAAATAGGAACAGAAAACTTGCTCGGAAGAAGCTTGCATTCAACGAGTTGGGAATTCTGTTCGAAGAAGCACAAACAACGGCTGAGAATAATGATGAAGTGGACAATCCGCTCATGGATACAATTCTTACACCAGCATTCAACAGACCAAATTTAAGCATTGTTCATCCAGAAGTGGGGAACAACCATTGGGAGCTCAAGTCTGCCAATATTCAGTTGGTAGAGCGAGCTCAGTTTGGTGGAGAGGCTGATGAGGACCCTCACAGGTTCATTGACAGATTTCTGATGATCTGTGACTCCACTAAACACCCCCAGGTGTCCAATGATGCAGTCAGGCTGAGACTGTTTCCCTTTGCTCTTAAGGGGAAAGCCTTGAATTGGTTGGAAAGGCAACCAGCAAGAAGTATTCTGTCATGGGAAAGTTTATCAAACAAGTTCTTTGCTGAGTTCTTTTCCATGGAAAGATTTAATCAGATGGTGAATGATATCACCAATTTCACTCAGGCTTAGGGTGAAACTATGTGTGCGGCATGGAACCGCTTCAAGGATCTAATGAGGAGATGTCCTCATTACCCCATGACTAATGGTTGATCAGGTCCGAATTTTTTTCAATGGGTGTAAACCTGAAGTTCGGATGGTGCTGAATGGTGCAGCAGGTGGTAGCGTCAAATCCTTGAGAGCAAATGAGACTCTTGAGTTGATAGAAAGAATGGCTGCCAATGAAAATGAAGGTTTGACAGCCAAGCCTAAGAAGGGTATTCTGCACCTGGATAACAATGATGCGATTCTGGCTGAGAATAAATTGTTAGCACAACAGCTAGCGAAATTGACATCAAGGCTGGACAAGATGCAACTTTCCACTATGCAAGCTGCAGCTGTGGTTTGTGAATATTGCAAGGGTGAGAATGAATCCAATGAATGCTCATCTTTATTAACTTCTGACTCTCCTCAACAAGTGCAAGTGAATGGAGTATGGTATGAGCAAAGGTCTCCACCACGAAACATTCCTAGGAACCAGAATTTCCACCCTGGAAATAGTAATTTTCAGAGGAGAGGTCAAGGCACAGGTCTTGATTATAATTCTAACAATTGCTTGCAGCCTCCACCAGTCCAAGCTAAGGAACCTTCTGATTTGGAGAGGTTAGTTGGAAAAATGGCTCAACACTCCAATGCCTTCATGGAAGAGACTAGGGCCAATACTAAAAACATGAGTGCTTCTATCAGGAATTTGGAGAATCAAGTTAGCCAGCTGGTTAAGCAAGTTGCTGATAGAACTCCAGGCACTTCCTCTAGTAACACAGTTAAAAATTCCAAGGAGGATTGTATGTTTGTCACAACTAGAAGTGGTAAGGTGGTAGCAGCTCCAGAAAAGCTTAAGGCAGTGGAAGAGCCAAAAAAATAAGAGGAGATTCCTTCTGATGTCCAGACACCTATTCAGAAAGGTGAAGAAAAAGAGCCCCATATTGTTGCTGAAAAAAAAAAGTTTGAGCTTAATCCCGAATATATGCGAGCCATGGCACCTTATCCTGAAAGATTCAAGAAGGATGCTCAAAAGCAACAGTATGGCAGATTTCTTGATATTTTCAAGAAATTACATATAAATATTCCTTTTGCCGAAGCCTTGGCTGGCATGCCCAATTATGCCAAGTTTATGAAGGATCTCTTGTCAAGGAAGCACAAATTGCAGGAGTGCCAAACGGTGACATTCACTGAGGAGTGTAGTGCTATAATTACGAAGAAGTTCCCTCCTAAGCGTCATGATCCAGGGAGCTTCAATATTCCTATTGAAATTGGGAACACCAAAATTGGTAGAGCCTTATGTGATCTTGGGGCTAGTATTAATTTGATTCCCCTTTCTGTGTGTAATTCCTTGGGGATTACTGAGTTGAAACCCACTTTGGCATCTCTTCAACTTGCTGATAAATCTGTAAGAAAGCCTAGTGGAATAATAGAAGATGTTCTTGTGAAGGTGGACAAGTTCATCTTCCCTGCTGATTTTGTAGTGTTGGATATGGAAGGGGGAGCTGAAATGCCACTTTTGCTGGGTAGACCTTTCTTAGCTACATCTCGTGCACTGATTGATGTTGAAAGCGGGAAGCTAGAGCTAAGAATGAATGATGAAGCCGTTACTATCCATGTCTTTGATTCTTTAAAACAATCTTCTCATAAAGACGATTGTTTTAGTCTTGAAGTTGTAAAGGAAGAACAAGATGTAGCGGTTGAGGTTCCTAAAAATCTAAAAGATGATGCCAAAGAAGATGGAACCCCAAAAGTGGAAGTGAAGGATCTTCCTCAAAATTTAAAAGATAATGTCAAAGAGGTGAGGACGCCTCAAAGGAGGCGTAATCCTACAAAGAAAAAGGCAAGGAGAAAGGAAGTGGTAAAATTCTTTGATACGAGTTGGAAGAGATACCTGGAGCTGAAATTTGACAAGAGACACCGAGATTCTATCTCTCGGAAAAATCAAAGTTTCAAAGAATTCTTAACATGGATCCATGGTTTGGACCAAATCTGGGAATGGTGGTCCCATACACCAAGGCATCCAGTACCACCAGATCCTCCATTTGCTGAGTCATCCCACACAGCTGAGGGGGATGACATGGAGGGCTGATTATATCTCCTTGCTGATGAAGATCTTGTATATTAGTTTATTTTTTTGTTTCGTATTTTTAATTATTTTGTGTTGGTATATTTTTCTCTGATGTTTTTAATGTGTGCATTATAGTTTCTTCTATATGCCACTGTTTGTTCTATTGTGCAGGTTTTCTTCCTTCTTGTGGTTTAATTATTGCTGAGGACAGCAATGCTCTAAATCTGGGAATGGTAGGCTTGCACCTTAGAACTGCAATTCTTCTATCAGGGGAGATATTCTAACTCTTTTAATTTTCTTAGTTATTTTGTGTGCTATATAAAAAAAATGTGTGTTATCCCAGGTTTAAATGTGATCATCTTGTTAATGTACATGATTGAATTTTAGGAAATATATTGTATGACTTTCTGGCATAACATTGCATAGGCATAATTGGATTACATGATTGCTCGTTTGTCTGAGTTAATATTGTGAATTCTGATAATGTTTGAAGTCAATTTTCTTGAGTCTGCATTGAAACCATAGCTGTGAGATCTTGAGCCTAAACACTGAAATTTTTTTTGATATGCCTCACTTTTGTAATAATCTAGAACTTGATTTGTTTCTCTGTTATGCATGCATTGATTGATATGATAAAGGCATTTTGTTCTTATTAGCTATTGGCCAAAATAACACACATGTATGAAATTTTTCCTTGCTAGCCATTTTGAGCCTGAACTGATTTCTTGATAAATGACCTGTGGCCTGATTGATGGATTAGCCAATAGCCCAATACCCATATGACTTACCTTGGTTGAGATTGAATCACTGAATGTGTCGAAAATAAAATAAAGAAATTGAGGTAAGCTCCACAAAGGTCAAGGAATTAAGGGATGAAAAATTCATATATACCCTTATATAAAAAAAAGGAAGGGTAAAGTGAAAAGGAAGAAAAAGGAAAAAAAATGAAAGGTGGTTGAGAGGAATTAATTCCCGGAATTCTGTGGGAATGTTAGTGGAGCAAAATAATTGAGTTGAATTTGTTAAAAGTGAAATAATATCAGTTTTCAATCTCTTGGTTGTTTGAGCTACTATCCAAATTTTCCTACCTATTACCCCGGCCAAGTTACAACCTGTGAAGTCCTTTTGATCAATTGATACATGTGTTTGATTCTTCAATTTTAAGAATTTTTGAGAATATGATCAAGCCTATGATAGTATTATAGCTTTGAGTAATTGAGTGCTCATGATACCCTTAAACACTGAGTGTGAGTGAATATTATTATTATCTATGTAAGGGGTAATCCATGTAGACTTGCAACTTTAAGAAGTTGATGACAATATTGGAAGTTTATGATATTGAGTCAGGCATGCATGGCATATTGAGTCTGAAAGTGTCTATGGATTGTTATGTTAGATTAATTGAATATTTCCTCGATTAAGTCTTTTACATTGCTGGGGACAACAACGTTTAAATCTGGGAATGGTTTGATGTGCCTCTGGCAAGTGTAGTTTTCTGTGTTAAAATTGATAAGACTTGATGCAAGAAAGAGCAACTTTTATATATATAATTGCTAATTATATTGATTCTTTATTTTCAATTATACTTCTCACATATTGGTTTTATTTATACAGGTAAAAGGAGTGAAAACTACACATTATTAAAGAATGTTGATGCAAGTACATAATCCCAAAAGCATGGCGCAGACCAGCACCAAACTGGCGCGAACCCGCGCCAGTTTATGAACTTTGCAGCGAAGGCACCAAAGTGGCGCCACTTAGCGCCACACCAAGAAGGAAAAAAGCAAGAAACAATGGCGCTAGGTAGCGCCCAAATTGGTGAAGAAAATGGCGCTACCTAGCGCCCAATTTAGTGAAAAAATTGGCGCAAACTAGCGCCCAAAGAGAGAGAAGGAGTGGCGCCAAGTAGCGCCCCTATGGTGCCTACTGGCGCCGTGTTACGAGCTTTGAGTTCTGACTTTTCAAATCAGGCAGTAGCGTGGCGCTGACTAGCGCCAACCCGGCGCCAACTGGCGCCGGTTTGCGGGATGGATCTACCGTGTTTCTGAGGGGCGTTTTTGGAAAGAAAAGAAAAGGTTATAAAAAGGACCTTTTGAAGAATTAGGTCATACAATTTCTGACAGATACAGAATATTTGGATGAGGCAGATCTAGAGAGACTGGAGGGAGGAGCTCTGTGGCGTTCTTCGTTCTTCATCTGATGAGACTGGAGGGAGGAGCTCTGTTAGCATATGGGTGTCCTAGAGACAATCTTATGATTAAATAAAGGACACTAGATGTAGAACTTTGTTTGTCGCAAATAAATGAAAGCACTATTTATTCAGTTTCATATTGTGTCTCGATATTACTGTTAATATTATATGAACGTACTGGATAAATCCCTTGGAATAGAATACGTATCTCTTGAGTATCTGTGATGAGATCACGATCATGAGGATTCAAGGATATTGCATGTCTATTCCTAATTATATGTTCCTAGTCTAGAGACACTGTGTTTGGGGATCAGTGATCTCGAGTAAAGACTAGTACGACTTATCTACTTGTATATGGATACAAGGTAAAGACCTCATGAGCTGCAGATATGGAGATATCTTAGCTAAAGTCGTGGGTGGACCTATAAGAGTATAGCTCGCACTGAACAGACCCAAAAAGAGACTCTATGAGGAAATCTCACAGATAGTGTCATTAGAGTAATCTCTTTATGTTTGGGTATGTCTTTCCTTAGACCAGAAGTTATTACCTAGACTGTGTTCTTGAAGGCATGTTTTGATTGTATGCCTCATCTGCCTGAAACATGGAGACTCATGGGTATACTGTTGGGCGTGTCCTTAAAGGGCACAGGGCTAGGGTAATAAGCTGAAGGAGTTCGTCAAATCTCTGTGAGAGATTAGGTTATCTGTAAACCGGAGAAATCGGGATGACATTTACAGGGACTCGGGAATCTATGCATAGTAAAAGAGATCATGAGATGATCTGCCTTTAGAGTCAGTAAATTGAAGATTCCCTATTTCGAATAAAGCTTACCCTAAACCGCAGGGGTTGATACATTTCCTTACCCTAGGTTAATGGGAAGATAACCGAGACGAAGGGAAATACATACGGTAACCAAATATGTGCAATAGGATGATCAAGTCATTAATCTGACTAGTTCTGGGGCAACAAAGCATTGCTAGTGCTCTGTGTTGTCATTAATTGGGTTGTGGGCTAGTTGGGCCCAAGCCCAGTTATGTCAGAAGCTAAGTTGGATCTAATGGGTCACACACTAACACCTTGTAGTCATAATGGACTAGCTTTAAAGGTATTGGGCCTAATAATAGTTGTTAGTCCAAGAAGTTGTTTGGAAGCCCACCTAAATGGGTGGGTGGTGCATGGAGCTTAGTAATGGGCTTGGATAGTCCAAGCCATTACTAATTAATTTAATTAGTTAAATTAATAATCAAATATTTGAATTTCGAATTTTGAATTGGAAATTTGAATTTTGAAATTTGAATTTCGAATTCGAATTTTGAATTTGAAATTTGAAATTTGAATTTTGAATTTTGAAATTTGAATTTGGAATTTGAATTTTGAATTTGAAATTTGAAATTTTGAATTTTGAATTTGAAATTGAAATTTTGAATTTTGAATTTTGAATTTGAATGTTTGAACATTTGAATTCAAGGGTTTGAATTCGAATTTGAATTGTTTTTGAAAAGTTGTTTCATAACAAAAGGATAAGACAGGATCTTATTGGAGCATATTCCTTGGATCAAGAAGAATCTTTGGAGCACTTCCTTGGGCTGTTTGGTGCGCAAGTTTAAGTGATAAGGATGTCATCTTATCACTTAAAACAAAGCTCCATTCAGATTTGGTGGTTAAGGGAATCAGTGGGTGAGTTGATTCAAATTTTGAATGCAACTACTCAATATATTTAGACCCCTTCTAGGGCTGAATTATGCGCATGAAAAGTATACTATATGATAGTTTATGAATTTAAGTTTAAATTATTTTGAACTTAATTTCATGAGGATAAGATTGGAGGTTGTTGGCAAAATTGGTTTTGCAACAGCTTCACCTTATCCTCCCCTGTTCCATGCGCAAATTTCAAATGTTTTTGAAAGTTGGTTTTCATTTTGAATGAATTAAATTCCCTCTTCCTCTCATCAAGGTGTGCGCATATATACAGCCTCCTCACCTTAGGGTTTTGTCAAGAAAACCTAGCCAACTCTCCTTCATCTGATGCACCATTCTGTAGGGTCACTACACCTTTCCAAACAGAATACCTAGCCTCCACCTTCACCACTTGTGCGCATAGCAAGCCTCACTGTGGTGTTCGTCTGGTGGCTTTCAAGAAGGGGTTCTTGCATCATTGATGAACGGTGGTGTGGATCACCATTAGAGGGTTTGAACCCTTCAAGCCTGACATCTGATCTCACTGACTGATCAGGCCAAAAATAAGGTAACATCATGTTGTCTTAAAGCATGAACCTATGTATGCATGTATGTTCCGCAGTAAAAAATTTTGTTTTACACCTTACATGCATCGGCCTTCAAAGGCCAGTTTACTTTCAATTTGGAGGAGGCAGATCTGGAGAGACTGGAGGGAGGAGCTCTGTGGCGTTCTTCGTTCTTCATCTCGTTCTAGTATTTCTTTATCTTTTATTTTAGTTTATGTTGAATTTTAGATCAGCAATCATGATGTTGATTGGCTAGATCTTTTTATTGTAGTCAGGATCACGATCCATATGTGAACCCTTGATACGAAGGATTGGTTTGTGGTTTTTGATTTATATAATCATCTTTATCTTTATTCTGTGCGAATTTGATATTCCCTTTGTTAGAATTGATCGATCTGATAGTTGGGGATATTCTGAGGATCAAAACCCTAGATAGGAATATTGGGATTTTGATCTCGAAAAGGGGTAAGATAACGATCTGTATGCGTGCTAGGAATAGACGTGTATATGATTGCAGATGCTTAAATTATCACGCCCATTGCTAGCACGCAATAAACTACACTTGCCAGAGGCACATCACTTATCTACTTGTATATGGATACAAGGTAAAGACCTCATGTGCTACAGATATGGAGATGTCTTAGCTAAAGTTGTGGGTGGACCTATAAGGGTATAGCTCGCACTGAACAGACCCACAAAGAGACTCTATAAGGAAATCTCACAGAAAGTATCATTAGAGCAGTCTCTTTATATTTGGGTATGTCTTTCCTTAGACCAGAAGTTATTACCTAGACTGTGTTCTAGAAGGCATGTTTTGATTGTATACCTCGTCTGCTTGAAACATTGAGAACCATAGGTACACTGTTGGGCTTATCCTGAAAGAGCACAGGACTAGGGTGATAAGCTGAAGGAATTCGTCAAATCTCTGTGAGAGATTAGGTTATCTGTAAACCGGAGAAATCGGGATGACATTTACAGGGACTCGGGAATCTATGCATAGTAAAAGAGATCATGAGATGATCTGCCTTTAGAGTCAGTAAATTGAAGATTCCCTATTTCGAATAAAGCTTACCCTAAACCGCAAGGGTTGATACATTTCCTTACCCTAGGTTAATGGGAAGGTAACCGAGACGAAGGGAAATACATACGAAAACGAAATATGTGTAATAGGATGATCAAGTCATTAATCTAACTAGCTATGGGGAAACAAAGCATTGCTAGTGCTCTGTGTTGTCATTAAATGGGTTGTGGGCTTATTGGGCCCGAGCCCATTTATGTCAGAGGCTATGTTGGACCTAATGGGTCAAACACTAACACCTTATAGTCATGATGATCTAGCTTTAAAGGTATTGGGCCTAATAATGGTTGTTAGCCCAAGAAGCTGTTTGGAAGCCCACCTAAAGGGAAGAGGGCGCATGGATCATGTAATGGGCTTGGATGGTCCAAGACATTACTAATTAATTTAATTAGTTAAATTAATTATCAAAATTTGAATTTTGAAATTTGAATTTTGAAATTCGAATTTTGAATTTGAAATTTGAATTTTGAATTTTGAAATTTAAAATTTGAATTTTGAATTCGAAATTTGAATTTAAATGTTTGAACATTTGAATTTAAATGTTTGAGTTCGTAAAGTAACTGTATGGGTTCATCCACGCTTCCCCCACAAGTCAGGTAGTAAACCAGATGTCAATAACATGACATTCATCATTTCTTTTAATGTCTAGTTCTTCCTCTCAACAATCCCATTGGATTGCATTGCATAAGGAGCAATCATTTGGTGTATAATATTACACTCCAAACAGAACTACTTGAAGGGTTATCATAATCTCCCCCGGAATTGCTCCTTAATGCCTTTAACTTTCAAATTAACATTATTTGGCTATACCACTTATACATAAACTTCATTTTAACCGTAAGATAATACACAATCATCACATCATTTATGACATCCAAATCATAGATAATTGAAATCAATGCAATACATAATTAATTCACATTTGAATCACAGCTCAATTAATGCAATTCATAAACATAAACCACTAATCAATGGACATCAATGCCATCAACTTAAATAGCCTCCCACACATATGAATCAATATACTTGGAAAACAAGTTTCCTGAGACAAGTAATTAACATTTAGATGATGTCGATTCAACTCATTGACACATCCATACATGCATATAAAGCCAATTGCTTATAGTTTTTTGAATTTTCAAATAACCATGCATGTATATATATAGAGCATTTCACAAAGAACAAGATATCGATTCATAAAAATTTTCCATAGCATTTCATTTGTTCATAACCCGTGGCTAAAACACATATAGGTCATTTATATCAAGTGCCCCATAAAAAAAAATTCCTTAAAGCCGTAATGCATCAATCCGTCATATATACATATCAAAGGCCATACACCCAAAATATATGTAGGCAAGAAAGCACTTATATATTTAAAGACAAGAAATTGAATGTGAATCTCAAACACAAAAAACCGAGACGGAAATCACAGGCAAGAACTTAAATATATATTGAAACCAAACACACCTGTAACAGTGAATCAAAATCAAAAATTATATTTAGAACCACTATTCACGAAAATCGAGAAAATTATATATATTGAAACTTGAGCCATGGTTTCTTCATCAAGTTCAAAACCACCTATTAAAAACAAGGGATTTATATTTCTTATGTCAAATAAGATAAGAATTTTTGTAAAACACACATACTTAGTGGGTCTCATTGGAAAAAAAAAATAAAGGAATTAAAAATATTGGCACGGAAAATGATATAAGTGTAGCATAAGAAAGCTATTCTTATGTTACATAAGAAGTATAAATCCCTAAAAACAAAGTAAAAAGGTTGCAATGATTCCTTTGTAACCGTCAACCACATGAACCGTTTGATTCATTTATGGTTACTTATTCAAATGTAACCGTCAAGTAAGTTCCAACCGAGAAACTCCATCAGTGCAACATTTCGTGCCAGGCTACCAAATTTTTATTTTTATTTTTAATAAGAACGATGTACATTATGAGTGCAAATTTCAATCCACTGTACAAGTACATTCAGATATCCAAAACCGTGAATAACTAAAATGGAAAAAACACATATACATGGTTTTCGAAACCTGCCAAACGTTTTTTTAGTACGCAAACCATTTTCATCATTTATGAATTGTAAGGAGGGAAAACAATTTCTTATCTTACATGATAATTTAATTTTTATGTTGTGTCTCATGTTGTGATTCTTCAATTTATGTATAAAGATTTTCTTTTTTTCTTTTTTTTTAATAAATATGGGACCCACTACTAATTGAGTCACAACATGAGCATGAGAAAATCAAATCCCTTGTAAGGATACATAACAACCTCTCTCATTTCAAAGGAAAAAAACACTGAGTAACTTATGAAATAATAATAAACGAAGTCAAAATCAAGCATATGAGCGTCTTTCCTGACTTTGTCCATTCTTTGATGGACGCACGCAAAACGAAAAGCATTTTATATATAGAAACATGTTTTCCACACAAGGCATGAATGCACGAAAATCAGAACAGATATTTAACATTTAATTAATGGGAAATAGAAGTATAATGTTGTAGGAAAGTTGTTAGGTAATGTTATAGAGATAGGGATTGTGGGACCCACACTTATTTTTAACGTGGGTCCCACAATCCCTATCTCTATAACATTACTTAACAACTTTTCTACAACATTATTCTTCTTTTTCCCTTAATTAATACATGAAAACAAAAATTTGAATTATTCATGCATACTATCCTCGCATATGTGAAGTATTTCATGAATGTCATTTACAGTTTTTTTTTATAAAATTTAAAATTGTATTTCAATCGTACAAGAAATTTATGACACTAATTTCTTAAATACAAATTATTAATATTTGAATTTCGCAAGTCAAAACATCATACACAGATTAGAAAATCCATTTCTAGAAATTTTGATTAATCACAAAGATTAATATTTTAATTCCACAGTAAATAACATATTAAAACAGAAATACAAAATATACCGATGACAGGTTCAAAACACCAAAATGTCTTAAGATTGTTATTGAAGACAATTGGTGATATTAAATCACTAGAGATTTGAACCCATGTAACCATGTAAAGAACAAAATGGGTAGATGATCAGAATTATCACTATGCAATTATAAATATTAAAAACAGACTTACTTGGAATCAGATGATGAAACAGAACATGCAGAATGATAGAACAGACAGAATGATAAATGCAGTATCAGAGGAATAAAATCCGCACTCACAGAATGTATCTCAGGATAGAACAGATTTCGTCTGAAGAATGACGGCACTACCAATCAATGGCTCAAACGAACACAACAGAATGCCAGAGGAGATCACACAGGAGTATGAAGTGGAACATGCAAACCGTAAGGAGAAAAATTCCAACAGAGTTTAAGTGCAGGAAAATTGTGGTACCATTTTCTGAAGGTGTCAATGTCTATTTATAGACACTGATCGGTCACGTTTCAAAAGGCACGTATTCGACGACGAAACAACACATCCGTTCGGATGAAACAACACATCCGTTCGGATGAAACAAAACATTCGTTCGGATGAAACAAAACATCCGTTCGGATGAAACAAAACATCCTTTAGGATGAAAAGATACATCTATTTGTTGACGAAAAGACACACCCTTTCACTACCAAACTTCTTATTCACAACCAATAGATTGTCTACACAATATATATATATATATATATATGGGTTTTATAAGAGTTATGTTGTAGGAAAAGTGATTGTGTTATGTTATAGATATTCGTTTTGCGTGCCAGAGTTTTTTTTTGGTTGCTGCGGGCCCCACAAAATGTTACGCGTGTAGAAAATTTGTTGTGGTCATGTTAAATGATAGATGATAAACCCTATATATATATATATATATATATATATATATATATATAAATTCCAACATTTTCGGTCTTGGTCACCGAGGAAAAGAGAAAGGAGAGGATAGAGGAAGGGTGTCGGAGGAAGTAAGGAGAAAGAAAGGGGGAAATGATTCATTTTATTCTGCAAATATCTACCATTGGATGAGATTGTAATTGAGCAGTATTGAGAGGGGTAGGTAAAGATAGACAAAATAAGGATAGACAAAATAACCTATCCCATATTTTAATGGGTTCATTTAATCTTATGTTGAAGGAGAGATCTTCTCTCATGTTGTGACACATATATGGTTTGGACCCACTGTTCGGCCCGAGGTAGACCGTATTGCTATACCAAATGGTATGCGCTCAGAGATAATGTATATGTCTGATATACTAGGCTTAAATGTCGAGGTCTCAATCACTGCGCACAAGCAATAGGTTTTACAACCAAGGAGTGGTGTGTGCACAATGAGTGGAATAAGCAAGGCGATTCAGAGGTGAGTACCTGGGATGTCTGAGCTCTTATTTATAGGGTTACCTGGCTAGGTTTCCAGTCGCTGAGCTCCCCCAGTTGAGATTCGGTCCGACTTAGTCGGCCTCAATCAGTTTGTTCCAACTGTCGAGATTTGGCAGTATCTCCGAATGAGATATCCTAGGGCGGCAGTTTCAGGGAGAAACTTATCCGTAACAGTTGCCCCCCAGCTCGGTATCCCGTATGTCGGAATGCCGAGATGATCTTTTGCTTAATTGGTCATCTTTGACCTTGCCATTCCTTTAACTTATTCCCCATGTGCCAACTAGGTCGGAGGTCGTGAATACCGTTCAAATCTTCATGTTATGATTCTTGATCGAATTGGTGAGGTCAGCAGATTTTGAATGTCAGAATTTATTGGCATGACCTTTCATTTCACACCTGCAGTGACGGTTATAATAGAACACGTGTATCCCATTTATTGGCATTTCGCGCATCTTGCAGGGTGCTCTACACTGAGCCTAGCATAGGCCATGATTGAGAGCATTGAATGTGTGCAGGAATTGCAGGGCGTGCAGGGCGGCGAAACTCCTATTTTGCCCCTGATTCACCAGACGCTTCGAAGACCCCCCTTTGGCCTTTGCACTTCCTACTCCTCCAGCCCTCTATATATACCAGTTTGCCACTGCCTGGTTTCTTTCTTACTTTCTGCTTTCTTACGCACTTCATAGGATTTTTCCTGCGTTTCTCCATTGTCAAGATACTCTTCATTCGCTACTTCTTCTCTTCAGTTTCAACCAGGTAACTTTCTTTTTTCTTTGTAGACTTCTATTTTTCCTGTTTTTGATTGTTCATTTTCCTGTTGGGGAGGAGTGTTTCCTGTCTTTCTCACTCTTTAAGTGGGTAATGGACACTCCTGGTAGTTCTAGTGGCCGAAATGATAGTAGAGAGGTGTCTGAAGACATGATAGGGAGGTTGCCGAGATCTGTTCAATATTGGTTTTACGGCAGAGAGTACACCGAAGAGGAGAGGCTCCAGCAGCTTCTCCGAAGTCACCGAGGAGGTCGTCAGACCTCCAGAGGTGCTCGTGGTAGGAGAGGTAGAGGCCGGAGGGGAAGAAGGGGTGAACACGCCCAACCATCTTTAAATAGAAATATGTCCTCCTCGATTCCCCAACCCTCAATTTCTAGATCGAGTCCCTTTTCTGAGCCAGTTCCTCTATCCTTCATTCTTCCACCTTTACCGCTTGGTCAAGGTTCGAGGTCTGTTTTAAACCGGATCCCACCTTTCCAGTTGAGTAATAGTTCTTCCAGCATTTCCTCATCCGACCTGGGTTTTCCCACGTCAGATGTCCCTTCAAATTTTGATGACTTGGCATCCAGTCAGATGCCTTTTGTCGATCTCCTTAGTAGTTCTGATGACTCTGTCCCTTTTTCTTGGAGTCCAGGCCCCTTACAATCTGATTTAGATGATTCCGGGTCAAGTCAAGTTGATTTTATTTCTGATCCAACTCCTTCGTGTTCTAGGGACTTGATAATGGAAAATTCCGATGTTGATGAGTGGGTTCTTCTAGAGATCCTTAATATGCGGTCTGTAATGACTCCTGCCGACGTAGCTCAACTCCCTCTTGGGAATCCCAATGGGGTCGATCTTCTTCCTGCGGGTGATTACCCGGTATGCACAGGTCCTATATCGGACGAGCCCTGCTTTTTCTTTTTTTACCGGGATCTGGTCACCAAGGTCGGAATTCGGCTTCCGTTCACAGACTTTCAGATGGCTATGTTGCGACAGATTAGAGTAGCGCCCTCACAACTCCATCCCAACTCATGGGCTTTTATCCGCGGTTTTGAGCAATTGTGCTCTTACCTTTTCCTGCCCTGTACAGTCTCCCTTTTTTATTTCCTTTTTGATGTATACACGGCTCGGAGTGGTGCCGAGTCAAAAGAAAGGAAAGGGTGGGTTACCCTCCGAGGTACTCCTGGTAGGGGAATTTTCATCCCTTACTCACAGTCCTTCAAAGGCTTTAAAAATTCCTATTTTAAAGTGGCCTCGCGCCCTGACTCCCTTCCGTGGTTTGGCAAGGAACTGTTGGATGATGGGAACCTTTTATGCCAATTCAAGCTGTATTGGACGCGAAAACATTATCGACGTCGTCCAAAAGATTATGCCACCCCTCTGACCGCACTTTCCAGAGACGAAAGGTTTGCGGTGCGAATTATAATTGAATATGTTGATGATTATGGCATCATCGACTTAAGTCGGATAGTAGATAAGTTTGGAGATTATGCCATTTATGAGCTCGGTATGTATGTCAAGTTTATATTACATTTGATAACTATCTTTTTTGTAACACCCTGATTCGAGTTTGTTCTTTGTTTACAGTTGGCATGACGTCGGCCGAATACAAGAAATATCTACCCAAGAAATCCGGTAAAGGAAAGTCACGAGAGGCTGCCCCTCTCGAACCCGAAGCTTCTAAGCGACGACGGATAGATATTATCCTGGGTGAGGACTCGTCTAATGCCGAGGTGGTTCCTGCTGAGGTTCCTGTTCATATTGCCCCCTCTTCGCCGAGTCCAACTCCTATTTCTGCTGCCCAGAGTAATCTCCTTAGCTTAGAGCCAGGGGAGTTATGGAGATCGGGTGTCTCTGACCGCCTTAGGGCAGCTTTGAAACCCCCTCCAAGTCTCTTTCTGAACTCTGGCCTGACTTCCACTGTAAGGGCCATGCTAAAGCGGATGGAGGAGGATGCCTTGAAGACGACCTCATTAATTCAAATCTTCCAAGACCTCCTTCAAAACTTGGACCAGGCTAATGCGGCCAAGTCGTCTCTTTCTTCCAAGGTCGCGGAGCTAGAGCAGTCAAAGTCAGACTTGGAGGCCAAAGTTGGAGAACTACAGCAGGAGGTGGAGACGGCGAAGAAAAGTTTGGAATTGGCCAACACCAAGGCCAACGAGCTGAGCGCTGAGAAGGAAACCTTCTCTAAATCCCTGGGAGACAAGGACGCCCAACTTCAAGAGCTCTGGTCTCAGCTTGACCAAACGACCGCTGACTTTGAGGAAGCCAAGGCCGTGGTGGTGGATGCGGCCGTCCAGGCGTTTGACAATGCCATTGCTCAGGCCCGGGTTCTGAATCCCGGGCTTGTTTATGATGGAATGGACGTGTCCTATGAGGTGAAGGACGGCGTCATAGTTCCGGGATCTCCGGGTTCCGAGGAGGAGGCTGAAACTGGAACCTCTTAAGTTCAGTTTTTTGTTTTTATCACTACATATCTTGTAAGCATTGTCGTGTTTAGTTGGGCTTTTGAAATTATAAACTTGATTTTGTTGATCCGAGATTGTCAATTTGTTATACCATTTTTGTCTCATCTTTTTTTTTGTCTTTGTAAATTGCGAGTCCATGCTGGCCGATCTAGAAAGTATATTAATTTCTTTTTGTTCGTCAACAAAAATTTATTTCTTAAATGATCGTGACATGTCGGAATCTTAAATGAAAGCGTTTGGTAACAACTACTCATTTATTCACAATGAAAATTTCTTTACAAATCCGAGCTTGATAGCTCGCTTATTTGCCTTGAAATAAATCTACCTAATGACTGAGCTCAACAACCCGTCTTATTTACGTAGACATGAGTCTAGTTCTTGACTATGCCTTACACCTAACTGTAATAGATCTTTAGCTTGTCGGCATTCCAAGTTCTTTTTACTGGCTTTTTGGATAAAGTTTCCAAAGTGTAGGCTCCCTTTCCGAGATTATCCTTAATCCTGTAAGGGCCTTCCCAGTTTGCTGCGAGCTTTCCATCCTTGGCATTTTTATTACCAATTATATCAGCTCTTCTCAGAACTAGGTCTCCACTCAGAAATGACCGAGGTCTCACTTTCCTATTGAACCTAGCCGTAACTAGGCGCTTAGCCATCATATTTTTATACTTGGCATTCTCCCTGCATTCATCCAATAGGTCGAGCTCAATCAATAGTGCTTCCTCATTTTGGCCTTCAGTGCCTTGCAATCTTTGTGCCCTTCTCCAGGACGGTTCTCCGATCTCAACCGGAATCATTGCTTCACAACCATATTTAACCTGAAGGGGGTTTCTTCTGTGGCGGATTGAACACTTGTTCTGTATCCCCATAGAACTAGGTGTAACTGCTGCACCAGATTTCCTTTGGCCTCATCAAGCCTTTTCTTGAGTCCATTGATTATTACCTTGTTGGCAGACTCGGCTTGTCCGTTGGTCTGAGGATGCTCTACTGAGGCAAATCGGTGTTTGATTTTGAAGTCAGCCATGAGCTCTTGAAACTTCTTGTCTATGAACTGAGTTCCGTTATCGGTGACAATTTCTGCAGGAATTCCAAATCGGCTTACCAGATTTCTTTCAAAGAAACGGCGTATTCTGGCTGAGGTGATGGTGGCGAGGGGTTCGGCCTCGATCCATTTGGTAAAGTAGTCGACAACAACTATCAACCACTTGAGTTGCCCTTCAGCAGCAGCGAAAGGTCCCAAAAGATCCATCCCCCACTTAAAGAACGGCCATGGTGCCGTGATGGTTTGCAGCTCTTCTGGAGGTGCATGAATTATTAATGCATGCTTCTGACACTGCTCACAACGTTGAACATGTTCCATGGCGTCAGCCCCCATTGTCGGCCAGTAATATCCTGCCCTCAATGCCTTTTTAGCTAATGCTTTTCCTCCATGTGGTGTCCGTTGATGCCCTCATGGATCTCGGACAGCACGTATTCGACCTCATTTTTATCCAGGCATTTCAATATGGGTGCGTAGAAACCCTTCTTATACAGTTGACCTTCTACTATGGTAAAGCAGGCTGAGTTCCTAACAAGCTTTTTTGCTTCCTGAGTGTCCTCTGGCACGATTCCTTTTTCAAGGTAGGCCACAATTGGTCTTCTCCAGTCTTCCGTGTCGGTTGTTATGATTAGGACGCATGTCGGTTCTAAAATGCTCTGTTGAATTACAGTGCGGTGATTGCCGGATCCTTTCGAGCTCGCCAATTTGGACAGGATGTCGGCCCTAATGTTCTCATTCCGAGGGATGTACTGGATTAATACCTCATCGAACTCGGCCAACAATTCCTTGACCCTTTGAAGGTATTTCATCATCAGCTGGGGCCCTTGGCTTGGTATTTTCCCTCAACATGGGAGGTGACCACTTGAGAATCACTCATAATTTTAATTCTCTTTGCTCCATGCTCTCTTACTTGCATAATCCCAGCAATAAACGCCTCGTATTCAGCTTGGTTGTTTGAGGTTGGAAATGCCAGGTGAAGCGAGTGCTCAATTGATACTCTTTCGGGCTTTCAATGATCACCCCTGCACCGCTCCCTTTAGAATTTGAAGATCCATCAACATAAACCGTCCAGAGGTCTTTGTCAACCTTTTCTTGTTCATTGACCGAGGTAAGCTCCAAGATGAAGTCGGCCAGTGCCTGTGACTTGATTGCCTGCCGAGGTTCGTACGTCAAATCGAACTCGGGCAGCTCGACGACCCAGTTAATCATTCTTCCTGCTAGGTCAGGTTTATGCAGTACATGCCTGATGGGATGGTTCGTTCGTACTATAATTCAGTGACTTTGAAAATAAGGTCGGAGCCTTCTTGCTGTTGTCAATAGAGCAAATGCCACTTTT
>JAVKPL010009642.1:0-38720 GCA_032173675.1 Gastrolobium villosum
TTGAAAGTTATGCATGAAACAGTGTGATAAGGTGGAGCTGTTGCAAAACAAACTTTGCCAACAACCTCCAATCTTATCCACATGAATTTAAATTCAAATTAATTTAAACTTAAATTCATAAACTATCATATAGTATATAGTTTTCATGCGCATAATTCAGCCCTATAAAGGGTCCAAATACATTGAGCAGTTGCATTCAAAATTTGAATCAACTTACCCACTGATTCCCTCAACCACCAAATCTGAATGGAGGTTTGTTTTAAGTGATAAGATAACACTCTTATCACTTAAAAGTGATGCACCAAACAGCCTAGGGAGAGCCTCCAAAGATGCTTCTTCATCCAAGGAATATGCTCCAATAAGATCCTGTCTTATCCTTTTGTTATGAAACAACTTTTCAAAACCAATTCAAATTCGAATTCAAACACTTGAATTCAAACGTTCAAACATTCAAATTCAAAATTCAAAATTCAAAATTTCAAATTTCAAATTCAAAATTCGGCTTCCAAACAACTTCTTGGGCTAATAACATTATTAGGCCCAATACCTTTAAAGCTAGTCCATCATAACTACAAGGTGTTAGTGTGTGACCCATTAGGTCCAACTTAGCTACTGACATAACTGGGCTTGGGCCCAACAAGCCCACAACCCAATTAATGACAACACAGAGCACTAGCAATGCTTTGTTGCCCCAGAACTAGTCAGATTAATGACTTGATCATCCTATTGCACATATTTGGTTACCGTATGTATTTCCCTTCGTCTCGGTTATCTTCCCATTAACCTAGGGTAAGGAAATGTATCAACCCCTGCGGTTTTGGGTAAGCTTTATTCGAAATAGGGAATCTTCAATTTACTGACTCTAAAGGCAGATCATCTCATGATCTCTTTTACTATGCATAGATTCCCGAGTCCCTGTAAATGTCATCCCGATTTCTCCGGTTTACAGATAACCTAATCTCTCACAGAGATTTGACGAATTCCTTCAGCTTATTACCCTAGCCCTGTGCCCTTTAAGGACACGCCCAACAGTATACCTATGAGTCTCCATGTTTCAGGCAGACGAGGTATACAATCAAAACATGCCTTCAAGAACACAGTCTAGGTAATAACTTTTGGTCTAAGGAAAGACACACCCAAACATAAAGAGATTACTCTAATGACACTATCTGTGAGATTTCCTCATAGAGTCTCTTTTTGGGTCTGTTCAGTGCGAGCTATACTCTTATAGGTCCACCCACGACTTTAGCTAAGATATCTCCATATCTGCAGCTCATGAGGTCTTTACCTTGTATCCATATACAAGTAGATAAGTCGTACTAGTCTTTACTCGAGATCACTGATCCCCAAACTCAGTGTCTCTAGACTAGGAACATATAATTAGGAATAGACATGCAATATCCTTGAATCCTCATGATCGTGATCTCATCACAGATACTCAAGAGATACCTGTTCTATTCCAAGGGGTTTATCCAGTTCATTCATATAATATTAACAGTAATATCGAGACACAATATGAAACTGAATAAATAGTGCTTACATTTATTTGCGACAA
Source organism: Gastrolobium villosum (assembly GCA_032173675.1). Classification (NCBI taxonomy): domain Eukaryota; kingdom Viridiplantae; phylum Streptophyta; class Magnoliopsida; order Fabales; family Fabaceae; genus Gastrolobium; species Gastrolobium villosum. The sequence goes on from JAVKPL010009642.1 coordinate 1,556, forward strand.
ATAAAGTTCTACATCTAGTGTCCTTTATTTAATCAAAAGATTGTCTCTAGGACACCCATATGCTAACAAGCTCCCACTTGGCCTAGAGCCAATCAGACCTAAGTCGTATGCCCAAAGCCTCATAATGACTATCATGTTTTCTCTGAGAAACAGCCTTTGTCAGAGAATCGGCCAGGTTATCGTCTGTGGGAACATAATCCATTTTTACATCATTCCTATCAATGATTTCTCTAATCAAATGATATCTGCGGAGCACGTGTTTAGATCTTTGATGAGACCTAGGTTCCTTTGACTGCGCGATGGCTCCAGTGTTGTCGCAAAGCAACTGTATGGGCTCATCCACGCTTGGAACCACCCTTAGTTCATTTATGAACTTCTTGATCCACACTGCCTCCTTAGCTGCTTCTGAAGCAGCTATGTATTCAGCCTCTGTCGTTGAGTCTGCTGTTGTCTCCTGCTTGGAACTTTTCCAAGACACTGCCCCACCATTTAAGGTGAATACGAATCCTGACTGTGACTTGCAGTCATCTTTGTCACTCTGAAAGCTGGCATCAGTGAATCCTTTCACTGTTAACTCATTAACCCCACCATAGACCAGAAACGCATCCTTAGTTCTTCTTAAGTATTTAAGGATGGTTTTGACTGCCGTCCAGTGACCCTCTCCAGGGTCTGACTGGTATCTGCTCGTAATGCTTAAAGCATATGAGACATCTGGTCTCGTACATATCATGGCATACATGATGGATCCAATAGCCGAAGCGTATGGAATTCCACTCATGCGATCCTTCTCAGGCTGTGACTTAGGACACATAGCCCTTGATAGGTGTACCCCATGACTGACAGGAAGAAAACCCCTTTTCGACCCTTCCATGCTAAACCTCTTTAGCATCTTGTCAACGTACGTGGATTGAGATAAACCCAGCAGCCTCTTGGATCTATCTCTATAGATCTTTATACCGAGTATAAAGGCTGCCTCTCCCAAATCCTTCATGGTAAAGTTTTCTGAAAGCCACTCTTTCGTTATTTTTAATGTGGGGATGTCATTTCCTATTAGCAATATGTCATCTACATAAAGCACTAGGAAGACGACATTACTCCCACTTACCTTTCTGTAAACACAAGGTTCATCCTCGTTCTTGATAAAACCGTTACTCTTAACGACTTCATCAAAACGTATATTCCAACTCCTTGATGCTTGCTTTAGCCCATATATTGACCTTTGTAGTTTGCATACCATATGCACCTGATCTTTGTTTTCAAAGCCTTCAGGTTGTGTCATGTACACTTCCTCCTTCAAGAACCCATTCAAGAAGGCGGTCTTGACATCCATTTGCCAAATTTCATAGTCGTGGTATGCTGCTATTGCAAGCATGATCCTAATAGATTTGATCATGGCAACTGGTGAAAAAGTTTCATCATAGTCAACTCCTTGTCTTTGACGATACCCTTTCGCCACCAACCTAGCTTTGTAGGTCTGAACGTTGCCATCTGCATCAGTCTTTCTTTTAAAGACCCATTTATTACCAATAGGAACTATTCCTTGTGGTTTAGGAACCAAGGTCCATACCTTGTTCTGATACATCGAATCCATTTCAGATTCCATGGCTTCAAGCCATTTTGAGGAGTCAACATCTTTGACCGCCTCCTCGTAGTTACTTGGTTCATCATCCTCAACAGTTTGCTGATTCTCAATCACAAACCCGTACCTTTCAGGTGGATGGATGACCCTCGTAGGTCTACGGAGTTGTGTGTTTACTTCTCCATTGGAGAACGTCGCCTGCGGAGCAGACTCGGGTTCCTCAATCTGTTCTTGTGGATCTTGCACTTCTTCAAGATCAATCTTACTCCCACTGCCTCCTTGAGAGATCAAATCCTTCTCAAGGAACTCAGCATTCTTTGAAACAAACACTTTGTGTTCTTCCATGGAGTAGAAGTAGTATCCCTTAGTACCTTTAGGATACCCCACAAATAGACATTTAGTACTCTTAGCACTAAGCTTGTCTGATGTCAACGCTTTGACATAAGCTGGCGATCCCCATACCCTGAGGTAACTCAGGTTGGGTCTCTTACCACTCCATATCTCATATGGTGTGGTCTGAACAGATTTAGACGGTACCCTATTTAGAAGGTATGCCGCTGTGTCTAAGGCATATCCCCAAAACGATTTTGGAAGTTGAGTCTCACTCATCATAGACCTAACCATGTCTAACAAGGTCCTGTTTCTCCTTTCGGAGACACCGTTTTGGTGTGGTGTGTAAGGAGCGGTAAATTGTGAGAGAATTCCATTTTCTCTCAGATAACCCTGAAACTCGTGGCTCAAATATTCACCACCACGATCTGATCGTAATGTCTTAATCATCTTGCCACGCTGTTTCTCCACCTCATTCCTAAACTCTTTGAACTTTTCAAAAGCTTCAGATTTATATCTCATTAGGTATATATACCCAAATCTTGATTTGTCATCTGTAAAGGTAATGAAATAAGAATATCCACCTCTAGCCTCAATAGACATTGGGCCACATACATCAGTATGAATGAGTTCTAATAACTCACTAGCCCTATGACTCTCAAGCCCTTTGGGCTTTTGTTGAATCATTTTCCCAGCTAGACAAGATTCACACTGTCCATAGGATTCCAAATCCATGGAGTCCAGGTATCCATCTCTATGCATCCTAGACAATCTTGTTTCATTTATGTGCCCTAGTCTACAGTGCCAAAGATAAGATTGATTATCCGTCCTAGGTCGTTTCACATCTATATTGAGCACTTCATTTCCCATTTCCAACACATACAATCCATTTATTAAAGAAGCAGTACCGTAAACCATATCATTCAAAATGATAGAAAAAGTACCATTCCTAATACTGAAAGTATATCCATCTTGTTCTAAACAAGAAATTGAAATAATGTTTCTAGAAATTTGCGGAACATAAAGACAATTATTCAAATGCAGTAAAAGGCCCGTAGGCAAAATAAGGTCAGCATCTCCAACTGAATGAGCAGCAACTCTTGCTCCATTACCAACGCGGAGATCCACCTCGTTTCTATCCAATCTCCTTGGGCTCCTAAGTACCTGCAACATATTGCAGATATGAGAACCACACCCGGTATCTAATACCCATGAGGATGGATTAGCATAAGAATAATTTATCTCAATCATGAAAATACCTGAGGCAGAAGCATCACCATGCTTCTTGTCCTTCACATTGTTCAGGTAGTCTGGACAATTCCTCTTCCAGTGGCCTTTCTTGCCACAATGGAAGCACTCAGCATCACCCTTGTCCTTAGGTGCCTTCTTACCCTTCTTCTTGCCCTTCTTCTTCTTGGATTTTCCTTTGGGCTTAAGGGGGTCACCTTTTGCAGGCTCCTTACCCTTTCCCTTGGCCTTGCTAGGCCCACCAATCAAAAGAGCCTGTGTCCTATCCTTCTTGATAGACACTTCAGCTGTTGTTAACATGCTTAACAACTCAGGCAAGCTCACTTGCATCCCATGCATATTGTAATTCATGATGAATTGACTGAAGGAAGGTGGAAGTGAGGTGAGGACTAAGTCATTACTTAGCTCGGCATCCATGATGAAGCCTAGGTTTCCTAGCTTCTCAATCAGCCCGATCATCTTGAGAACATGGCTGGCAACAGACATGCTCTCAGTCATCCTACAAGAGAACAGTTCTCTTGAGGCCTCATACCTCTCATGCCTGCCTTTAATATCATACAACTCCTTGAGATGTACGATAATAGAGGGAGCATCCATATGCTCATGCTGCTTTTGCAGTTCAGGCGACATGGATGCCAACATGATGCATACTGCCATCACATTGTCATCCAAGTGCTGTTGATGGGTTACGAAATCAAATTCCGCAAACCCTTCTTCCCCTTCCCGTGGAGCTACGGGTATTACAGCATCTAAAACGTAGGCAATCTTTTCGGCCCTTAGAACTATTCTTAGGTTCCGATACCAGTCCATAAAATTCGAACCGGTCAGTTTATTCGTATCGAGTATTGAACGCAGTGACAGTGGATTAGTCATACTATAAGCTGAAAAGGATGTAAAGATAGTTTTAGTTAATATACGGTTATGTAGTTAAAAGCAAATTATTAAAGACTTGAAATAATTTGCCCCTCCCACTATTTTATCTAAGTCAATGACCCTTCCTTTTGACTTAGGGTTAATCTACTTTAGATTTTACCTTAGTGGGTTTAAGAGTGCGATTATTTATTTTAACCTCCGTCTGAGACCGCAAGATTAATTTAAATAAAGGGTTGATCTTTATCAACAGTATCTCATACCCTCTCTTAACTTTAGGTTGACAACTCTTTGTCACTTAGTGGTGCATCTCATGCAACCAACCTAGCACCATTACCCTAAGCACATAAGTCCGGCTGTGCCTGCAACTTATGTCTTAGTTAAGCATTAAACCAGCACCCTAAGGGTCTTACACTTCAAACACTACTCTAGCCCAACGAAATAGTGGGTCCCAACTGAGTTGTGGAGCACCACTACGTAGAAGAGTTTTGAGTAGCATTGGTGGTGGGAGATAATCATATGCTTAATTATTTATTCCTTTTAAGGGTTCCTTTTATCTTGGGGTTAATTAGGTCCCATCAAACGCATATTGTAAGTTATCATGCTAGTCGTTACCTATGTCAAACATCTATCGGTATACACTAGTCGTTATTGGACAAACATAATAACCATACAAACGCGATTTGCCCAATTTATGCATACTAGACGTTCTAATCACACATACATATAAACAGTTTATATTGAGATAGCCATGGTGCTCGCGCTTTTGTCCTTTTTGCTTCTTTAAGCAACGGCCGCTTGTCGTCTATACGCCACTAGCCTATTTCTCTAATTACAAATAATTAAAGAAACTCCATAACACTTTGGAGGAACAAAATTACAAAATTTAAATTACAAATATACTTGTAAATTAAAATGCGCGATTACACATAAATTTAAAATTCAAAAAAATTCAAATCCGGGCACCATGACCATCCCCTTCCTGTTTGTACCTGAAAAGTTCAAAACTTGCAAACACAAACATTATATTATCACATAACATTTTCACATGTATTTTGACATTTAACATTTAAACATCAAAATAACATCAAGATTCATAATCTTAAATTTCTCATTGGCCGAATTTAAAAACAATTTCAATTCAAATTTTGTTAATTCTTTCTCAAAGAAAACAAAATTAAACCATGCATGTAGCCATATATCCCTACATGGCCGAATCATATAGGTAACTATATGATAAATTTGTCACAAAATTTCATGCATATAAACATGACACAATTCATGGAGAAAAATAAGAAATCATTCAAGGTACTCTTAGTACCCTCCATGGCCGAATCTACCCTTTCAAAAAGGGTGTTCCTTTTAGAACTTTCATAAAGAAAAGAAACTAAACCATGATGCATAATGTTTTATGAACACAGAATCAAATTTTTATGTTCATAAAAACAAAAACTTTAACACTTTAAAGGATTTGTGATTCAAAATCCACATGCAGAATTTAAATTTTAACCCTTTAAAGATTTTTGACTGTGAAAGACTCTTTTCACAAACAAGGTACCATCACCCGTCGATGGTAAAGCAACCGGGCTCTGATACCACTTGAAAGTAAACTGGCCTTTGAAGGCCGATGCATGTAAGGTGTAAAACAAAAATTTTACTGCGGAACATACATGCACTCATAGATTCATGCTTTAAGACAGCATGATGTTACCTTGTTTTGGCCTGATCAGTCAGGGAGATGAGATGTCAGGCTTGAAGGGTTCAAACCCTCTAATGGTGATCCACACCACCGTTCGTCTATGATGCAAGAACTCTTTCTTGAAAGCCACCAGATGAACACCACAATGAGGCTTGCTATGCGCACAAGTGGTGAGGGTGGAGGCTAGGTATCCTGTTTGGAAAGGTGTACTGAGCTACCCTACAGAATGGTGCATAGAGGAGGAGAGTTGGCTTGGTTTTCCAATGAAACCTAAGGTGAGGAACATGTCTATTTATGCGCACCCTTTGGAGAGGAGGAGGGAATTCATTCATTCAAAATGAAAAACAAACTTTCAAATTTCTTTGAAAGTTATGCATGAAACAGTGTGATAAGGTGGAGCTGTTGCAAAACAAACTTTGCCAACAACCTCCAATCTTATCCACATGAATTTAAATTCAAATTAATTTAAACTTAAATTCATAAACTATCATATAGTATATAGTTTTCATGCGCATAATTCAGCCCTATAAAGGGTCCAAATACATTGAGCAGTTGCATTCAAAATTTGAATCAACTTACCCACTGATTCCCTCAACCACCAAATCTGAATGGAGGTTTGTTTTAAGTGATAAGATAACACTCTTATCACTTAAAAGTGATGCACCAAACAGCCTAGGGAGAGCCTCCAAAGATGCTTCTTCATCCAAGGAATATGCTCCAATAAGATCCTGTCTTATCCTTTTGTTATGAAACAACTTTTCAAAACCAATTCAAATTCGAATTCAAACACTTGAATTCAAACGTTCAAACATTCAAATTCAAAATTCAAAATTCAAAATTTCAAATTTCAAATTCAAAATTCGAATTTCAAAATTCAAATTCAAATTCAAATTTCAAATTCAAAATTCGAAATTCAAATATTTGATTATTAATTTAACTAATTAAATTAATTAGTAATGGCTTGGACTATCCAAGCCCATTACTAAACTCCATGCACCACCCACCCATTTAGGTGGGCTTCCAAACAACTTCTTGGGCTAATAACATTATTAGGCCCAATACCTTTAAAGCTAGTCCATCATAACTACAAGGTGTTAGTGTGTGACCCATTAGGTCCAACTTAGCTACTGACATAACTGGGCTTGGGCCCAACAAGCCCACAACCCAATTAATGACAACACAGAGCACTAGCAATGCTTTGTTGCCCCAGAACTAGTCAGATTAATGACTTGATCATCCTATTGCACATATTTGGTTACCGTATGTATTTCCCTTCGTCTCGGTTATCTTCCCATTAACCTAGGGTAAGGAAATGTATCAACCCCTGCGGTTTTGGGTAAGCTTTATTCGAAATAGGGAATCTTCAATTTACTGACTCTAAAGGCAGATCATCTCATGATCTCTTTTACTATGCATAGATTCCCGAGTCCCTGTAAATGTCATCCCGATTTCTCCGGTTTACAGATAACCTAATCTCTCACAGAGATTTGACGAATTCCTTAAGCTTATTACCCTAGCCCTGTGCCCTTTAAGGACACGCCCAACAGTATACCTATGAGTCTCCATGTTTCAGGCAGACGAGGTATACAATCAAAACATGCCTTCAAGAACACAGTCTAGGTAATAACTTTTGGTCTAAGGAAAGACACACCCAAACATAAAGAGATTACTCTAATGACACTATCTGTGAGATTTCCTCATAGAGTCTCTTTTTGGGTCTGTTCAGTGCGAGCTATACTCTTATAGGTCCACCCACGACTTTAGCTAAGATATCTCCATATCTGCAGCTCATGAGGTCTTTACCTTGTATCCATATACAAGTAGATAAGTCGTACTAGTCTTTACTCGAGATCACTGATCCCCAAACTCAGTGTCTCTAGACTAGGAACATATAATTAGGAATAGACATGCAATATCCTTGAATCCTCATGATCGTGATCTCATCACAGATACTCAAGAGATACCTGTTCTATTCCAAGGGGTTTATCCAGTTCATTCATATAATATTAACAGTAATATCGAGACACAATATAAAACTGAATAAATAGTGCTTACATTTATTTGCGACAAATAAAGTTCTACATCTAGTGTCCTTTATTTAATCAAAAGATTGTCTCTAGGACACCCATATGCTAACAAAATCACCATCTATCTTTGCTTTGCTCTAAATATTGACTTTAACATCGTCTAGGTTTCTTTCGTACATCATTGTATCATGAAAATTACTAAAAGAAGGTGTTAAAGAGCATAACAAAATCATGGCTAAATCTTCATCATCAACTTTTACTTCTAATTTGGCAAGGTCGTTAACTATGGAATTAAATTCAATAATATGAGATTGGACTAAGATACCTTCCCTCATGTGCAAAGTATACAACTGTTGCTTCATTCGGAGTTGACTTGTTGTAGACTTTGTACGGTACAAGCTTTCCAGTTTCAACCACAAATCCGCCGTCATCTTTTCTGGCAACACCTCTTGAAGAACATCATTGGACTAACATAGTTGAATTGTTGAAAGCGCCTTCTTATCTATTTCATCCCAAATAGCATCCGTCATGTCATCTGGCTTCTTTTCTTTACCAAGCAAAGCCTTTTTCAGACCTTGATGTGTTAGAACTGCCATTGTGCGCACTTGCCACGAGTTAAAGCTGATCTTACCATAAAACTTTTCAATAATAACCATCACTCCAATAATTTTAGCCATAATGTCCAAGGCCAAATTGTTGAGCCGAGCACCGCTACTACTCCAATCTGCAACCGTGCCACCTCTATTCACGACATTTGGCTCTAATACAAGTTGTCGGAAAAAATCGGGTTATTGTGAATATTTCTGTGAACTCAACTAATTATAACGTTGCAAACTAGAGTAAATAAAGAGACAAAACTTTTCATGTGGTCCCCCCAAAATCGGGTTACATCCACCAGAGATATCAAATCTACTACAAGAAATTAGAGAATACACATATACAACACTCATATTATCCCAAACCCGAGAAATCCGTGTACACCCTCTCACAATTTCTTATACAACTAGATTTTCTCTCTTAAATAGCTCTCTTACACAAGCAAAACATACATAATACATATTTTCTCTCTCCTCTTATAGTTCTTACATAAGGTTCAAGAACTCTCGTATTAATTGGAGTTATTTACAAAGCAACCTCTCAAGTTTTCAAGAGAGAGCATCTAACGTTTTCATTTTTGAAGATTCCAAATAATATAATTGTAAATAGTCCCAATCAATCTCCACTAGCTCGAATTCACGCAAGATATTTATTGTCAATTTTACTTTTGATTCGAAATACCAACAACAATTACAATGACACTAACGGATTGTTTGGAGTACCTTATAAAAAAATATGATAGGATAACTTATCATATCCTACTTTTATCTCTTGTTTGGTGGGTTAATAGGATATGATTAGCTTATCCTATTATCTCATTTTATCCTATCTAATACATGATTTCTTATCCTATGGGGGGAGCTGAGTTAGGATTCAATAGAATATGATACCAATATTGGATACCCAATATATTTATATTTATTGCATAATAATTTATTTTTTTATTTCTCCTTTCTCCTTCTACCTAATCTTATCAAATTGCTAATCAGCTGTTCATCACAACACAGGATATATCTCACCTTTATCATATTCTGTCCACCACCAAACGAGCCCTAAAATTGCACAGGTTTCTCAATCTGCAACATCGTAACGGTTTTCAACAACAATTCAAAATTATGCTTTTGAGCATAGTCACGACTAATGAGGAAGGAGCCCATGTTTTGATATAATCAAGGAAATGAGGTAAGTAAAGATCTTAAGAAGACTAGGAAGAACAAATCAGCTAGATGAAAGAAGAACAGAGTTCACAAAATTAGAGATGATAGAGGCAAGTGAACAAAAGAAGCGGATAAAATTGAGCCCACTCAATGTTGCTTCCTAATTAAATTCTTTTAGATTTCATATTCAATTTGAATTCGATAATGTCCAAATTAAATTTTTTTTCAACTGCTCCTTACTAATGATTAATTGACGATGTACACCTTACCTTATTAAAGAGGATGAGCTGGAAATTGTTTCTTCTGTTATTGGAAGGTCATGGATAAATATGACACCTTTTAGCCTTGTATTTTAAGTATGATACTTTCTATTTGGTTGATTTTTTTTACCTCTTGACAAGCTATTTGGATGATCATAAAAAAAACGAAAAAAAATTGTTCATTATCTCTACAAATTCAAATATGAATATAATGCAATCATTGCTTCTCATAGTTTGGTTGTCAATTCTATTCCACATTTTTTTTCCATGCATATAGGAAGTAGGGTTAGCTTTTGTAAATTAAACAACTTGTTTAAGCTTTACTTTTTAGCACGTGGAATTCAATTTATGAATAAGGGATATTGAAGATCACCATGGTTTTGAAGCTTTAAATTACATCTACTAGATCTTCCTGTTTCTTCATTTACCTTTGTTTTCAAATTATTGTCTCCATGACTTCTTACAATGCTCTCTAGTATCATGTCCATATCACAATTAATGGAGTGTTACATACAAGGAATCAAGTGGTTTTAATTAGCAGATGAGTGATACATACTAGGAACCAAATACAAATCATGTTTCCTTCTAACAGTCAAGCCAAATGATTCAGTCATGTCAAGTTCTTCAGGCTTATCCCCATTAGGCATCTTCCAATCAAAATGGAAAAGCAAATTTGCTAGTAAGAGTTCAACATTAGAAATGCCAAATGTAATGCCAGGACACATCCTTCTTCCAGCACCAAATGGAATAAATTGAAAATCTGAACCTTTGTAATCAACTGAACTATCAAGGAACCTCTCTGGATTAAACTTCTCTGCTTCAATCCAGTGATTTGGGTCCCTCCCAATTGCCCAAGCATTAACAACGACTTTACTCTTAGCTGGTATCTCATACCCATTAATTTCACATCTCTCACTGCTTTCCCTTGGTATTAATAAAGGAAAAGGCTTATGTAGACGCAAGGTTTCTTTTATTACTGACTTTAAGTATTTCAGTTCATGGAGTTTAGCTTCATCTACATGCCCTTTACCATTAAAGACCATTCTTATTTCAGCTTGTGCTCTTTTCATCACCCTTGGGTTTTTGACAAGTTCTGACATTGCCCATTCTATGGTTTTAGCTGAAGTACCGCTTCCACCAGCAAACATATCCTGAAAGAAATGCTAACATGAACAGCATTGCCAACACAACTTTTGAAGCACCGCTACTCCATTAGTATTGTAAAGAACCTTGGGATACACCACCTCAAAGGCTTTATAAATCTCACATTAGTTGCTTATACAACCAATGTGAGACTATATATCTCAACACACCCCCTCACACAAGAGCCCATTGGGCTTAAAGAGTGGATGATGCAAGAGGCCCAACCTACCTGTGCTAAGAGAGTCCACAAGAGAAAGTGGGGGACGACGAGACTTTGATACCATGTAAAGAACCTTGGGATACACCACCCAAAAGCTAGCTCAAAGGGCGGAAGTGTCCAAGGTTCTTTACAAGTATTTTATTTGGAGATTTCTTTGCTAATTTATCGATTAATCAACTAACCCGGTCGAGTAGGAGTGAACCACGAAGACAACAAAGCTCTCCTTATCAAGTTTTTAACACAACTGTATACTCTGGAAAAACTCTATAACAACTCTAACTCCACAAACGATTCATTTTCATATTAAGTAATTTCCATGGAAGAACTCTTTCAAATTCAAAAATCATAAACAGATTTTAAAATCTGAGTAAACTATGAAGCTTGCTTTCTTTAACAAAGGAAAAGTTGAAAATGATCTTTGATGATATCTATTTGGAACTGTTTTTGGAAATTATGTGATTTCTAATAACAAAGAACTAACCAAAATGGTTCCTTTGATAACGCTGTCAGATAGAGGATGCTCAAGGTTGTTCTGCTTCTGAAGCTTTAGTAGGACATCAACTAGATCAACACCTACTTTTTCATCCATTGTCTTTGTTTCTGAACTCATGTATCTGTGATCTCTGACAATTTTCTCAAAGATCCTATCTATTTCTTGATGGAGCTTCTCAGCTTTGGATCTTATTCCTGTCAAAAATTGAAGCAATTCAATAGAAGGATACAAGTCAGCTATAGAGAAACCAGCAATAACTTTCATGACATCTCTCATAACAGCAATGAATGCTTCTTGGTCTTCAGATTTGCCTCCAAAGGCAACTCGTGATGCTAAGCCACAGCTGAATGAATTGATCGTTTTACTGAGATTGATGGGTGACCCTTCATTCAAACTAATCTCTTCAATAAGATTTGATGCCTCCTCTTTCCTAATTGATTGAAATGACTCAACACGCTTTGGAGTTAGTAGCTCAAACGTGCAAATCTTTCTCATCTGTCTCCAATAACTTCCGTAAGAGGAAAAGCTCATGCCCTTAGAACCATAAGTTATAACATCAGCAGCAACAATATGAGGCCTATTTGCAAAGATTATGTCATGTGTCTTCATTACTTCTTTGGCCATTTGAGGGGAAGACACCACTATTGTGGAAATTCCACCAAGTTTCATATGCATAAGAGGCCCATATTTCTGTGCTAATTTTGCTAGGCTGAGATGAGGCATTGCACCAAGCTGGTGCATGTTCCCTATAAGAGGCAGTTTTGGGGGTCCTGGTGGCAACTTGGAGTTTGAAGGCTTGGTTTTTGATCTCAAAACTATGCTTAACACCATGAACAAGAAGAGAAAGAAGGACAAGATTGCAGGGGAGGGTATGTTCTCGAGACCCAACTCCATAATTATGAAGAAAAGCAAACTATTTCAGATGTTAGATTACTGAACTTAAGATACGTAAGGGGGGCATGGCCACGAATAAATATTGGTAGAGGAAAAGATTTATATCTGTCTTTTGTTGTAATGGATTATTTCAGGTGAGAAATCTAAAGTTCATGAAATTGCGTGTTGCGGGTGTCGCTACTCGCTAAGTAGCCGATTGAATGATCCGTTTTTAATGTCTCTATTTCTATTTCTTTATATCATACTTTTTTTAATTAAAAAAATATATATTTATCTTATGTTATAGGGAAATGAATGTCTCATATTATTGAAATAGAATTACAAGTGCGACCCACGTGCAAGAGGAGAGAGAAAAAATAGATGTGGAATCTAACTCCACTTTATGTATGTAGAAAACTTTATCTTATGCAAGATAACATAAATATAACCTAAAGAAAATCGCTTTCATGAACTATACACACATAAACCATCGAAATATACGTTAACATAAATATCAAATAAAATCCATTATTACTTCTTTCTAAAGTCCTAAGTAAATTCATTTAGTTTTAGTATTCAATTCATGTTCTTTCAATTGCTCCTTGCTATGATGAAGTGATGATATACATGTTGTCTCACTTTTTTTAATATTAAAGTTTAAATGGTGATAACTCCAATAATTATTATGTAAATGATGTTGATGAATAGGATCATTGATGATGAGTGGGTTTGCCGACATGACAAGCTATTAGCGAGATAGTTGATTTGGAACGTTTATGTCGGAGCTGTTTGAGGAGAACGGGGGTTACCTGCAAGACAAAGCTTAAGTCAGTTCAATGTTCAATACAGTTCAAGTATTCAAAGATAGATGATCTTATCTGGATTGAATCTTTTACATTTATAATGAAAATGTCACAATTGGATCGCGATGCGACGACAAAAAATTGAAAATTAAAAAAATAATAATAATGGAGTCGTCACCAAAATTTATTTAGCAAAACATTGAAAAAACCTTTTTTTGCTTGAGAAGGCTGGTCTTTGAAAAATTAGAAATGGTTAACTTAAATTAATTGTGTAAATTATTGATAAAATTTTAAATATTTGTTTCTCCCCAAATAATCAAATAATATTTATTATTAGAAAAGAAAAATAATTTTTGAAAATTTGTTTTTGGGCTTGACAAGAATGGTCCTACTCCGACATATACCTCAGTATAATAGGAAAATCAAGGCTACATCGTTTTGTAAAGAAATTTATGGTTTTGTTAAATTTAAAAACTTTTGAAATTAACTTGATTCGGATAAAATATGGTAGGTCCAACAGAGGCCCAATAACGTATAAGGAAGCCCAATCTCATGAAGGATCCATAACTAAGCGTAATGATCATCATCGCGCACATAGCAAGGCGCGATACTCCCATCGCGCATGAAATCGCCCTTTGGTATAAACTCCAGGAAAAAAGAAGATAACTTAAGAACTAAGGTAAGACCACCGCGCCTTTGAACTAATAGACATAGGACAGCATTAGCTCGCCGCAACTCTATTGCTAGACATCAAGAAGATAAGGCTACTCAGGTTCTAGCCATAACTGCAACCCGAACTCAGCCGGTCAAAGGCCATACCGCCTTACTAAGGCAGCATCTTAACCACTATATAAATAGAGGGTGCAACACCCAGGTACGATCATCCTTTACATTAAGAACATACACCTTCCTGCCTCTGATACTCACTTAAGCATCGGAGTGTTTTCGTAGGTACCCCTTCGGATCCATCGCGCTAGCAAAAGACAAAGACGTATTGATCTCCAACACCACTCCAGGCCTAAGACGTAGAATCCAGTTCGCTTCTCAACCGTGTGTGATTAGGCCTGATACATATTGACCAGCTCATATTGTATTTGGTCTGATTATAACTCTTAATTGCATAGGGTATAAGATAGCATGCTATACTTATATCCTTAGGAGCATATGATGCTTGAGGGTGGACAAACCACATAATCGATATTATAGATCATCACGTGAATCAACAAAAGTTTAAAATGGATTTATTAAAACACATAATTTATTAAAACATATTTAAAATAGAGGCCCATATTTCTGTTCTAATTTTGCTAGGCTGTGATGAGGCATCGCACCAAGCTGGTGCATGTTCCCTATAAGAGGCAGTTTTGGGGGTCCTGGTGGCAACTTGGAGTTTGAAGGCTTGGTTTTTGATCTAAAAACTATGCTTAAAACCATGCACTAGAAAAGAAAGAAGGACAAGATTGCAGGGGAGGGTATATTCTCGAGGCCCAAATCCATAATTATGAAGAAAAGCAAACTATTACAGATGTTAGATTACTGAACTTAAGATACGTAGGGGGGGCATGGCCACGAATAAATATTGGTAGAGGAAAGATTTATATCTGTCTTTTGTTGTAATTGATTATTTCAGGTGAGAAATCTAAAGTTCATGAAATTGCGTGTTGCGGGTGTCGCTACTCGCTAAGTAGCCGAAGGAATGATCCATTTTTAATGTCTCTATTTCTATTTCTTTATATCATACTTTTTTAATTAAAAAAAAATCGCTTTCATGAACTATACAAACATAAACCATCGAAATATACGTTACATAAATATCAAATAAAATCCATTATTGCTTCTTTCTTCGGGAAGAATAAAGTTCTAAGTAAATACATTTAGATTTAGTATTCAATTCATGTTCGATAATTGTGAATGTGTCTTTTTTTTTGTTTTTTGGTACATTGCAGGAGGTATCCTATTAGTACGGCTCGTTTGGGCTAGCCTCTCATTTTTGGCTTATCCTCTGACCCCCAAAGATTTTTCAAGAAACTGCTTGAGGCAGGGTTTGATTACCAAGCAATTCCTACAGAGCTCAGCTGCCAACTGAGCTACCCTCGGTGTTAATGTGTCTTTTTTTTTTTAATTTCCAGTTTGTATTTTTTTTAAGAAAAAAAATCAATCATCCACATATATTTAGATATTATTTGAGAACATTAAACTTCCATGTTTAAACATTAACGAAGAAAACAGAAGTTTCATGGAGAGAACATACCACAAGGTAAGATATAAAAATCTTCCTCAGGAATCAGGATAATGCTCCTTCTCCTATTCACATTCCATCATCTTGAAACTTTGCACACTTCAGCTTCCTACAATCTTTTGTGTATCCTCGTGTGAGTTTTCCTCTATATTCTTTGATAAACTTTTTAGCTTCAACCCCGATGATCACTCTCTCCCTATGCAATCTCTCTTCACTCTAAAAATTGAATCAAGTTTTTTTTTTGTCTCTTTTTTGTGCTGAAGAATGAAAAATTGCTCCTTTGAAAACTTAATATTCTTCATATTATATAAGATAAAACTATGGGAAAAATGTTTCTACATAAAGGGAAAAATTTAATATGATCCGGTCTTTGTGGTCCTTCCAATAAGAATGCAACACTTGTATTAAATTTTTATTTTTAATTTTTTTCTTCTCTCTCCAACTTTTTCTTTCTTTCTCCTTCTTCCGTCCCACCCTAAAAATTGCTCGAGAAGCACTACATTTTTCTCGCAGATAAGTTATATGCATTTATTCCTCATTTTGGTATTAAAATCTTAAAAAATTATAAATATAAATACTATTATAACCCTGAAATAAATTAAAATTATAAAAACAATATGATTTCCGCCAAAAAAAGGAAATAACTTATAGCAAACGGCAGAAAAACCGAACCATAAAATTATTTCTTACGCATGCGTAATAGCAAACCTTTATTACAATCGACAACAAGTTTCTTTCTTCTTAGCTTTAATTTCTTACTCTCTTTTTTTTTCTTTAATATTATTGCAAAGGTTGTGGAGTAGATCAGGGATGAGAAGTAATCGGAATCAGGCGTAAATCATATTTTCGACTAACTCCAATTCCATTAGTCTCAGTCATGTCTAAATCTTCATTTTTCATTCCATTGGGAAGTTTCCAATCAAAATGATACATCAATAATGCTAGTGGAAACTCAACGTTGACCAAGCCAAACGTGACGCCTGGGCATGTTCTTCTTCCAGCACCAAATGGGATGTATTCAAAATTATTACCTTTGTAGTCAATAGAACTATCAATGAACCTCTCAGGATAAAACCTCTCAGGCTCATTCCAATAATTTGGATCTCTTCCAATTGCCCAAGCATTCACTAGGACCTTGCTTTTCACGGGTATATGATACCCTTTGATCTCACAAGCTTGTCCACATTCTCTTGGAAGCAAAATAGCACCAGGAGGGTGTAATCTTAATGTCTCTTTCACAACTGATTTCAAATATTTTAGTTTATCCATGTCACTTTCATTGGGCTTTCCTTCTTTATCAAACACCTCTCTTACCTCAGCTTGTACCTTCTTCATTACTCTTGGATTTTTAATCATCTCTGCCATTGCCCATGTTATTGTGGTAGATGATGAGTCACTCCCAGCTCCAAATATATCCTTCAAAATCATGAGATCAAATTAAATTGATTCAAAGACACCAAATAGTTAGAAGATTGGGTAGAGGGTAGCCAATATTTAATAAAGACTAGAATGTTAAGAACACCCTATGCAATGTTTCCTGCATTTCAAGTGAAATGAAATACTACATATAATGACCCCAATTGTTAAATCTTAATTAGAGGTTTAATTTAAGGACTTAAATGCCATAATTAGATTCAGTGAGAAATTCCGAGTATTTTGACTGTAATCATGACTATGTTATGAGCAATGTGTTCTGCCGGAAAATTCGCAGTGTTGCGAATTAACCGGTAGAGCTTAAATAAGCAAAGTGATTTTAGAGACATAATTTGACAATTCTGACGACAAATATGAGTTCAGAATGAAAAATTGTATAGTCTGGCACTTTTCGTGAAAATATCATGAATAGTGTTTCTACCGGGTATTTTGTACTGCTGTTTAAGCAACCGGTAGAGTCCAGAAAAAAAAAAATTGATGAAATGAGAATAATAAGTCCAATATATGCCAAGCAAGTCAATATAGGCCCAGGAAAATAATAAGTTTATAAGTGTTAAGTTTCAAAAGTAAATAAAGTACAGTTACTGGTTCACAGTGCATTTCGTCAAAAACGGTGTAGAAATCATACTGTGAATCATGAATATTGTTCCTTAGGAAATAAAAATTGATGTAAATTATTTTAGAAAAATAAAAATATGTCCGTAGCTTTAAGTTAGTTCCGGGTCAGTTTAAGTCAAAATACGCGATAGAAAAACAACCGGTTAAAGAGCCACATGTGCTAACCTTATAAGTCACTTAAGTGGACACTTTTCTCACAAAAAAAATAAAACACTCTCTTCTCTCTCTTGCATGGCCGATCTGCACTTTGGGAAAGGGGGGTTAGGGTTGATTTTTCTTCTTTTGATTTCTCCACCATTAATCCTCCAAATCCAATGACCCACCACATGAAATTGCTTGTAAACCACCCAATGAACCCATTCCACCCATCAATTTAAGCTATTGTTGAGTGTGTGAAGAGTTCTTCCTCCCCCCATTTTCGAGTTACTATTCATTGGAGGAAAAAAAGTGAGTTTTTGATGGAGCTTTGCTTGGAGGTTGCTCTCTAGGCTTTGTACAAGTGTTTAGAGGTAAGAAACCTTTATTTCTATGGCTTCATTTTGATGATTTGAGTCATGAAAATTGTGAGCATGTGTTGGGTGGGAAATAAATTAGTTTAAAATTTAATTGATGATGGATTCTTGATGTTTTGTCTATAGAAATGGAAAAATAAGCATAATTATGTATGTAACAAATTGGAGAAAAATCCTATGCTTTCTCCCTTTATGGTTCGTTCATATAGGATTATGGAGGATTTATTGTGCAAAAAAAAAAAATTAAATGATATGGATTGTGAAGTTGTTATGTATGTAAAAGTTACAAAAATTAAGTGAAGCAAATGTTTAAAATAAAAAAAAAAATCCATGGTGTGGGAACCTTTCATATGGTTATGAGGGAATGATGTATAAAATTTTAATCCACGTAGTTGGAAGGCTTCATGTGTTGAAATAAGTGGAAAAGTGATGAATGAGTAAGAATACAAAGTAAGAAAAAAATATATTATATTGTATGCCTTTAGGCTAGGCCATAAGGTGCCATAGAGGGATTTTGTCCAAAATTTAATTGGACAATATATATATATATATATATATATATATATATATAGTGCAAGTTGCAAAGTTAAGGAAAAGAAATGAAATGATAAAGAAAGAGCACCTTAGGCCTTCCTTTAAGGATTTCGGCCTTGAGAGAAACAATGGGCCAAAGGATGTGTTTTAAATTGCTAGATAGAACTTAGGGAACAAATGAGGTTCTAGGAACTATTGGTTTTGGTTAAATAAACCCAATGAAAGTCCTAGCCTTCTTAGTTTGGCTTCGGCCAATTAAGGTCTTTGGGGCTAGAGAGCAATAGAAAAATTGTAATAAATATCTAATAAAAGGATTTATAGAATTATGGGCATGACTTGCGTATTGGCATGGTATTGGCAAAAACGTAAAGAAATGAAAATAAGCGATAAAATGTATGCCTTATGGAAAATCTAGGCATGATAGCATTTTATTGATTTGTGTTGTGGATTCTTCTCTAGGTGTACCTAGAAACTAAAAAGAATTGGAATCTCATTGAAGAAATATAAGTAACTTGTGTCACAAGTAAGCAGAGTGATAAAGCTTCAAGAGGTAAGCTCTATGTTTAAGGAGTCTTTTCCTACTTGAGTGCTCCACCATAGTTAGTAGACTATGGTTGGACTATATGACTGTGTAGACACTCTGTATAGGTGCATTCATATAGAGATATTTGATGATATGATATGATATGATATGACATGATATGATATGATAAGACTGGTTCTGATATGATTTCTGTATTGACTTTTGGTACACGAATGTCTTCTTGGGTTTTGCCTGAGATTGACAGTGTACACCTCTGAGTTACTCTATTTCCGTTTGGGGCCATCCCTTGGAAATGATGGCGCACGTCTCTGTTATGATATGATTATATGTTCTGCTCAGTTATGATATCTGCTATATGTTGTATCTGTATACTCTGTATCTGACTTTCATGCAGGAGTGAGCCAGGGGTATGGAGAATTCTCTATAAACCTGGAGCTTATTGAGATTTGTAATCTCACCCCTCTTTGGGGACATGATTTCAGGTTCCCAGACTGCCGGTGAACCCTCAGCAGGCAGAGACGCGGCACGTGGCTGAGACGTTCGACTGATCGGATTTTGAGTGGCTGTAGGCTACTACCTTTTTTGGAGTGTGTTGATGTAGTTTAGATTTCAGTTATTTTGGGGATCATTATGTCTGATCTTTCACTCTGTATATGGCCTGTATATGTTCTGTACATGTTCTTCAGTTTGATGCATGTACATTTTTGTATTCAGGCATGTTGATATGATTATGTAGTATTCAGTTATGCTTATGTCTTGGATTGCATGCTGTTAAATTAGTGGCACGGAGCCAAGTTTTGCATGCGCCCATGGATGGGTATCTGATTATAATTGCATGACTGGTACTTCTGGATATAAATATTGTTGAAACTGTCTATCAGGAACTCTTAGGAGTGGGATTGGAAAATCCCCAGTTGTCCGATTTATAGAGGTTACTCTGTCCGATTTCCGATTACGCTGAATAAGAATGTAAAAAGAAAAAGAAAAAAAAAAGTTAGCTCGTATTTTCGTATGATAAGTCTTCCGCTGTTTCTGTTGTATCATATGTATGTTAATTGAACCGGCTCGAGACGGGGATGTTACACTCCATTTGACGTGTTCTGTGACAACAAGCATGATTGTTATGTGTGCAGTGCTCAGTTCATGGTTTAATAGCTCTGTTTCATTGTTTTATGATTCCACCAAAGGAAAGGATTCTGCACCACTGGTCAGAATCATAAAGATAATAGGTTCTTTTGTAGTTAAAATTCCTTAAGCTTGGCTGTGCTTTATTCTTAATACCATGCAACATGGGAAACACAACATATTTTGCTCTTTTGAGAATTTTGACTATAGATGAAAATGATTTTAGCAATGTGTGTCTGGAATCTGGATATAGATTGAATTTTTTTTCCTCATTTTAAGGATGCAATGGACACTGGCTGATTTGGCTGGTTTACTGTATATCTTTGGATTGAGTGTTTATCAAAAATTGAAAGGTTTATTGAATTGAGTATTCTAGGAAGATCTTTTGATTTTTAGTAGATTTTATATTTTGTTTTAGTAGCATAATCTTGATACTGAGGTACAAGAAAAATATTGAGGCAATAAGTGTTGCCTAAAATTGCTTCGTTTTTTGAATTATTTTACTAGCAATTTTTATAATAAGGGTGATCCTCGATAGAAATATCAAGCCTACTAGTGCTTTGAGCCTTTAACATTATGGTGGCCTTTTGTCTGAATTTTTATTTGACGTCCTTGGACGCATCACTTCTTGTTTTTTTAACAGCCAATATGTCCCTGCCATTGCCAAATATCCCACGAAATGCAGAACCTTTAATACTATTTTTTGACCTAGAATCTTCAGTGGCCTTCTTTATTTCCTCAAACCTGTACACTTTCGAATGATGTTCAATGATTGTTATCTCTTCACGGATATCTTCTAAAGACACCCTCTTTGTTCTGAATTTTAAATCTTGTTCTGAATTTTTTTGAATAATTTTGTTTGATTTAATGTATAAGAACTGAAAAATTATATGATGGAGTATGTGAATAAGACTACCAATGTAGATGACGAAATTGTTTATGAAACTCCTCTTGAAATGTATGGAAGTGTTAACATAATTAGGAGAGAAATATCTAATGTTTGGAAGTTTTTTACAAAAATTGTTATGGACAAGGATGGTTTCAAAAATTTTGCTTATAATTATTGTGGTCGTGAATACGTAATTCGTAAAATTTCTAAGACCAAAAGTAGTTATGGAACTTCACATCTGAGTCGTCACGTTTCTGGTTGTAAGAGTATAGCAAACTCTGAATCAAAAGACCAACATGGAAAGTCCAGCATGAGAAAGATTAACCAAATGACCCATTGAGAATTGCTTGCATAAGCCATAATTTAACATGATCTTGCTTTTAATTTTTTTGAATATGAGAAGATCAAAAAGTGGATTGATTACATGAATCCTAATATTGTGATTCCTTCTAGGAATAAAATTATTTCTGATATTAAAAAAATATGTATCCAAGAGAAGGACAAACTTAAGCAACTCATGTCCAGGATTCCTAATAGAGTATGTCTAACTTCTGTCGTTTGGAAAACATCTAACACTGAGAGTTACATCTATTTAACTGTCCATTTTGTTGATGAAAAATGGAAATTAATTAGCAAGATTCATAATTTTTGTTGAATGAGACCTCCACACATTGGGATTGAATTGGAAGCTGCTATATTTGATTGCTTAAAGCAATGGGGAATCGAGAAGAAAGTATTTTCTATTACTTTGGACAATATTGCTGCAAATGATAACATGCAACTTATATTGGTAAACCATCTCTATTTGCAGAATACTTTGTTGTGTGATGGTGAATTTTTTCATATATGTTACTCTGCACATATACTTAATTTAATTGTTGAAGAAGGTTTGAAAGTGGTTGCTGAAGCACTTTATAAAATTAGAGAAAGTGTTAAGTATGTGAGAGTATCATATGAGACGATGAGTAAGTTTCAAGATTGTGTGGAACAAGTAAGCATAGACACAAACATTGGTTTGAGATTATATGTGTTAACTAGGTGGAATTCTACATATTTGATGCTAGAAAGTGCACTTAAGTAGGAAAAGACATTTGATATTCTCCAAGTGTTAGATAGGAATTACAAATTTTGTCCGTCATGTGTTAGATAGGAATTTCAGGTTCATCTTATCCAACCTCTAACTTATACTTTGTATAAGATTGGAAGATTGAGTGCATACTGAACAAAAACTTGTATAGTGATGATTATATTTTAAGTGAAATGTCAGTGAGGATGAAACAGAAATTTGACAAATATTGGAGGGAATACAATACAGTTCTTGCTTTTGGAGCTATCCTTGACCCACATTTGAGAAGCTTATGCGAGCAATCTTAAAGGATTTAGTGCTTCTAATTCTCATTCTTCCATTAAATCGAATCTCCCACACAAGTCAAGTGGTGAATGCAGTAGGCCTAAAAAATCAAAATTATACATCAGCATAAGTTCTTTCATGCTAATTTAATCATTTTTTCATTGTTGTTTCGTTTATATAATTGAGATATCAAATCTTGCAGGAGTTTAAAATGTTTAAGAATGAAAGTATGCTTGTTACTGGTAAGAGTGAATTAAATCTTTATTTGGATGAACCAAAAGCTAAATTTGGTTATGGGGAGGATTTTGACGTGCATAATTATTGGAAGCACAATGAAAATAGATTCCCCACACTCTCTATTATGGCCCGAGTTGTGCTGAGTATTCCAAATACTACAGTGGCATCAGAATCTGCTTTTAGTATCGGTGGGCGTGTTCTTACCAAATATAGAAATTTCACTGTTCCTGAAAATGTCTAAATGTTGATTTGCACTAGGAATTGGTTGCATGATTTTCTTGTGAATCCTAATGGTAAGGCTTTGAGTTATTGTGCTTAATATTTTAATATTGCTTGGTTATGTAGGGATTGATTGTATAATTTAGTAGTTTTGTTTCAATTGGTTTTGAGTTTTAAATGAACATGATTCTAATACCAGTGATCATGAAACAACAACATCACAAGCCAATGTGCATCAAGAAGTTCAAATTGAAGATTAGAGAGGTATTTATGCTAGTGGCTAATTGGAATTTATAGTTTAGTTCCATTGATTTTGTGTAGGTTGAGTTTAATTGATTTAATTGTGATGATATTTAGTATTTACATTGATTTTGTGCAGGATTGATTCTGCGAAGTTGAGACCACTCCTGTTGTATACTTGGCCTCTATTCTTGAGTATCTGACAGCAGAAGTTCTTGAACGATTTGACAGTTATGCCGGGAATTTACATTGATAGCAATGCTGGGAATTTACATCGACAACAATGCCTCCATTCTTGAGTATTTACATTGACAGCAATGCTGGGAATGCATGTAATTATAATATTTTGTCGCCTTGATTCAATTTATAGGAAAAGATGCTAACTTTTTTAACTTAAGAACCACAATATTTGAAGAAGATTTTTGATAGTTGTACATAATGCTTGGTATTATGAAGATTTAGTCATTTAATTTCTCTGTTACAATGTTGACATCTTATTGTAACCTGCTACCCCAGATGGATCACACAAGTCATTTTATATAAGACCAGTTTCCTTTACATTACTATAAAATCTATTTTCAGTAGCATTCCAATAATTTATGAGAAAATGTTGTCACTTTCTTTTGTGAGGAAATGTTGCTCCTTAATCTATTTTTAATGCAGGTAAGGCCTTCTGAGACACATTGTGTATCCCTGTCTCAATATGGGATGAAACATATGAGGTCCTTTGCGAACTTCTGCACAGGGATTTCAGTGCATAATTCCCAAACTGCAAACTAGTAAACACCAAAGTATATTGTTGTTACATTATGTTTGTTTTATTTTTTTTGGTGAAATGTTACATTATGTTTTATGGTTGTAAATACATGCTGTAAGCTGGCCATTGTTTCTTGTCCAGCCTCTATAAATACAATTTGGAACCCTACTAGGATATATGGGTTTGTAATATATTTGGGTATGTAAATCAAGGATATTTATGTTTAACTTTTTGGAAACCTTGGAATGTATTACAATGAAGAATATATTAAATATTGATTTTTTAAAATAAAACAAATACGTATTAAATTTTTGGAAAGCCCACGAGCTTGTCCTAAGTCCTAACCCATAGGACTTTTGGCACATATAAGCCTAATATCATTGTGGGCTTTTTGGCCCTAACCGACACATGTTAGGGCTAAATGGGCCAATTGACCCATTTTGACAGCTCTATTATTGATGCAACTCACTGCTTCATAGGAAAATATTTTTGATACTTACGCAATACTAAAGATTTAATATATTATCCGTCTTTAAAAAAAAAGACTTAAAATATTATTTACCAAAATTGAAAAAATGTAATGCAATTGGTTTTACCTAATATATCCCTCTTTTCATGGTTAATGTCAACTAAGTCTCTCTCTCTCTTTAATTTAAGGGAAGGATTATCTACTCCTATAATATTGAAAATATGCTCTCTCCATAAACACCAAGCTCACAAAATCCTATATTAATTAAGATCCACCTAGATGGAACAATATATTAAAGTGATTTTGGAGGCAAGCAATTCTAATAATAGAAAATGATTGTAGGGATCAGGTCTCAGCGACCAATTGTAGTGGTTACCATTGGGAAAGGGAAGTCCCCCTGCCGTTCTGCGTTGTGCTACGCCTCTCCAAACGGAAAAATTTAGTATACTAGCGCCGCATTAGGTGTTGAGTGTGACGTTCATGTTTTTATTATATACTTTCAAGAGTATATAATACAAATAAAATTAATTTTTTTTATTTTTAAAAAAATTACCGGTTAATGTAAAAAAATCTTTTTTTAAAAAATTATTTTTACTATATATTTTTAGAAATACATAATAAAAATATGACGTTCACATAGAACATTCCGTATTATATAAAAAAAAAAAAAAATCTCTCCTCCAAGACGCGGCTCATCTTCCGCTGCGCCTAGTAGAAATTTGGGAATATGCGTTGCGAGCAATGTTATTAAAATCGGTCCGGTCATTGACCCGGTCGAGGTACTGGGTCATTGGGTCGCTGGTTCAACCGCATGACCCGGTAATTTTATGCAATTTTATAATTTATATTAAAAATTTATAAACATACTCAAATATCTAAAAAAAGTGATAAAACTTTCAAATATTTTACTATAAAAAATAATAAATCACATATTATTATCCAATAAAAGATTAAACAAAAATATAATGATCGTGATACGGGATTTTAGGTTCAGAAAATGACATCTCTAACTATAAATCAAATCAAAATTTTCTAGATAGTGCATAATTGCGATAATATTAGTGTTTTAGGTACATAATTTATGTAAGTCAATAAGCAAAAAAATATTCAAATATGTTCATTATGATTTTTTTAAAATAAATAATTTGAATTTTTTTTGGACCAGGTCGGGTCACCGATTAATCGACCAGGTAACCGGTTTTCATGAAAACCGTCCGAGTCGGACCGAGTCACACCGGTTCTGATACATGGCCGGTTCGTTGCTTCAACCGGACCGATTATATAAACGATTTACCGGTTCCCATGTCGACCCAGCCGGGTCGGTCCGATTTTAATAACACTCGAGAACATTATTTTGGAACTCAAGCCCATGAAAAAAATCTTCACCTATAAAAGATCATCTTTATCTTCTCTAAACATATACCTACTTCAATGCAACAGCTAAACCAGTAATAATGTGATTATGAGGGTCACCTTGCAATCCTTAAATTTTTTGCGTAAAAAATCTTATTATTTAGTTTTGATCCCAACAGGAGCAGTTTAGCTTGCCAATCACATAAAAAGAGAGTAAAAGATTGAAATATCAGTTTATGACTCACTAATTCTTTATCGAAGCATAAAGCACTCCCAAAAAAAGAAAGCATTATGAAGAGTCATCTAACCTTGAATAAGTAATGGTCAAGGTGCTACTGCAACTCATTGAAAGCTTTTCGGACCCATCGCTACTAGGGTGCGAAGATGATGTTCTAAGAAGCGATGGTGTTCAACTCGTAGCTAACACAAATTGTTGAAGAGGGTTTGTTGAATTTGGGTGAAATAGGTATTAGATAGCTTAGCTCTTGGACGTATATGGGACTTTTATCCATTTAAAATTTTAATTTGTTATTCGATTTACAATTTTTACGAATAGGGGTCATTCAGTGACGTAAGGGCTATCCAGCGGCATTGAGTGCCGTGAATAACCCCATGGGTCACTCACACATTCGATTTTTTCTTTTCTTTTTTCATTTGAGTGCCGCCCCCTCCCCTGGGGAACTCATTGGATTGGGCCAAGTGGCACAATCTCGTTACTTTCGTTACCGTAAAATTTCGGAAAGCCATAACTTTTGACTCGGGTATCCAAATGAGATGATTTTTTTTTTATTTCACATAAATTTTCGAGATCTACGCAATGACACCTCATTTGATATATTTTATCTCTCACAAACATAGTTTAAATCCGTAAAAAAGTGGAACTAGTGTTGCAAATTTGAACTATGTTAATGGAAGATAAAATATGTCAAATTAGGTGTCGTTGCGTAGATCTCAAAAAGTTATGTGAAATCAAAAAAAAATCATCTCATTTGAATACCCGAGTCTAAAGTTATGGCTTTCCGAAGTTTTACGGTAACGGAACTAACGAGATTGTGCCACTTGGCACAATCCCGTGAGTTCCCCAGGGGAGGGGGCGGCACTCAAACGAAAAAAGAAAAAAAAAACCGAATGTGAGAGTGACGCAGGGGGTTATTCGCGGCATTCAGTGCCGCTGGATACCCCTTGCATCACTTAATGACCCCCATTCGTAAAAATTGTGAATCGGATACCAAATTAAAAATTTAAATGGGTAAAAACCACATATGGGTTAAAGAGCCTAGATAGCTTAGTGGGTGCAAGTGTGAGAAGTGGGAGAGGCTCTATGATTGGAATCTACAGAGGGTGATTGAGAATTTATCAAAAACAACAAAACTAGGGTTTGACGGAAAGGGGAACAATAACTTTCCTGAGAAAATTGTGTAGTTCAACGAAAAATGATCTGAATGATTTTGGTCCACGAGCCACCCTAACCTAACCTAATAAATTAAATGGCCTTATGGGTTAAGGCTAAGATGGCCTTACCACACAGAGGGCTAAAAAATGAATAAGGCTGAACAAGCTAGCCCTAGGGATGTGGCCTTTTTTGATAGGTCTAATTAATATGAATAAAATAAAAGGTTTAAAGCCAATGGATTTATTACGATTGTAACCACGAGAAGGAAAGAAAATTAAGAAGAAATCAAGGAAACTTGAGATTTTTTGTTACTTCTCGCTTTTACACCGAGCTTCTTATTTATACTACTTATGCATTCTCTGTTACTTACATATAAACCAACTACACCACTAACAACCTTTCTAACGATACTCTAACAGACAAACAAAACATACTCATAAATATAAAAGGATGGCAGTGGCAACAAGGAGTCTGTATAAGAAATTGCAAAATAGGATTATATGAAATTAGAGCACCAAAAGATTTATGCTTACTTGTTGAAGACATGATTTTTATTTTTTGAAGGCTTTCTTACTTTTTGTTTGCTCTGATACTCCTGCAAGGTTGGAAAGACCGGGATCTTCCTCTATAATTGACACCACTCCCTGATACAACCATCGATGGGGCGGGTTATAGAGTGACATTTTTTCAACACACTGTGAATGCAGAGGAGACCTAACCAAACTTATTAACCCTAGTCCTCTTCCCATAATGGGCCTACGGGTTAGGCCTGCAATGTTACACACACTAATCAGTTTACAGATATTCAAACCCAAACAAGAGGATCACTTAATTAAATAGGTTTTATATTGTACCCCCATATGAATCATGACTTAGCACGTTTTTATCAAAATAAGAAAAACTACAATTGATTAAAGGGGTTTACTTTTCTTATGCAATAGAAGATAACTTGTCTTATGTTGGTGAGACAAATGATGTGGGACCCCTTTTTTATAAAAAAAGAAGAAAATAAAAAAAAATTAAAGCACCCACCATTTTGTTAATATAGAAGAGAGATTTATCTTATGTAACTTGAGAAAATGCTTTCCCTTGATTAAGTCCCACAGTGATTATAAAAAATTCTAATATTCTCCCACTTGGGTAAAATCAATTGTTAAATATTAAATTTTTAGAAAAATGAAAAAAAGAAAACAAGTTATTTAAAAATATTCTCGAACTAAAAAATTATTTTTATAATGTCGCCACATTTTAAGAAAACACGTGATCCAAGGTGCAATATCTGAATATGACTTCATCCAACTAAAGTCAAATAACAATTAATCAGACGGTGATTATATCTTCTACCGATATAAGCCCTTCTATGGTCACAAATGTTATTTGACTCCGTCGACTAGTCATTAGTGTGGAGTGTAGCAAGAAAATAACATGTCAATGTAATCCAACAACAACCAAAATGTTATTTTCTTTGTCAGTCCTTAAATTTCTCTCAAGTGCTATATAGCTAGAGAAATTTCATGGTTTATCAAAAAACTATCATATAATTAAATATGGTGTCAATCACGGGCCGTATAGTTCTAACAACACCGTTATGTCTCAAACTCTCATATAATGTCAACCACAAACATGATGGTTCTACCAACACTAAGTTCCAAAATCACGCCTCTAAAGTTTTATGAACATGTGAAACATTAATTTCTTCTTCGAATATTCAATGTAAATATTATGGCCCATCTTATCTTTAAAATTTCAAAAGCTTTCAATAGGATTTATTTGATGAGTAATAATTATTGCAAAGTATTTTTCACAAATGGAGTACGAATCTAGTTGGCATAAATGGAATAAAAGAAAACGAAAATCGGGGTAAAAAGGAAAAAGGAAAAAAAAGTAAAGTAAAAGTGGTTAAAATGAAAAGAAATAATTAATTTACTAAAAAAAAAAAGGAAATCATTCAATGAGAATCTTTAGCCCGAAACTCAAAAAGATATATTCGCTTTTTTTATTAATGTTTCAAAGCAAAAGTCCACATGCACTTCAAATGGACCTACATGATGCTGCTCTGTTGCATCTCCAAGCTTCTACCTAAAATCTTAAAAATTATGAGAAAAAAGAAAACAAAAATCGATTAGAATTAAGGGAAGATTATAGTTACACTCTTCTTCTTTTTTTACAATCTCTTACAACCATATCTTATCACTATTGATTTCCGTCAATCAACGATTATCATTTTAACAAATTAAACTCATTAATTAATTATTAATTCATAATAAATGATAACCGTTGATTGACGGGAATTAACGATAATAAGATATGATTGTAAGAGGTCGTAAAAAAAAGTTGTAACTAAATCAACGATAACAAGATATAATTGTAAGAGATTGTAAAAAAAAAATTATAAGTATAACCTTCCTCTAAAATTAATGTTCAAACCTTTGTTTTGTTCACTTCGTTCTTTATTTAGTTATACGATTTATCATCTATTATTTAACAATATTTTATGGGACCTGCAACTAAAAAAAACTCCAATACACAAAACGAATATCTATAACTACCACATAATTCTTATAAAACCATTAGTTATAACTATATAATGATGTGGTTATCCATCACCCCTACATTCTAGAGTACGAAAACCCTTAGACAGATCGAGTTAACAATTATTAATTGATGATCCCTTAATTTTTCTGGTTAGAGCAGATATCATGACTTCATGACTACCCCTAATTTTTATTTTTATTTTGGTGAAAACTACCCCTAATTTTAAATTGCCTTTCTGGCTCACCGTATTGCAAAGGAAAAAACTTAAATTTTTTCGAGCTAGGAAAGAGGAAATAACCTTCAACCATAAAGAAAGGTCAACATTAATTAAACTGTTTTTAAATTTAATTTACAAATAACAACGCAACCACATAAAAATGACCCACCCACCCACCCAACCATCACCACCCACCGATCCGAAGGTAACACACACGCAACGGGCCAAGAGTCCGACCCGGAATCTGCATCCGAATAATTTTCTTTGGTAAATATTGGCAACAACCTCAAACGCGAAATGACCATAACACCCTTCCTCCATTTCTCAGATCTTCTCGAGCTTCTCAGCCT
Source organism: Gastrolobium villosum (assembly GCA_032173675.1). NCBI lineage: Eukaryota > Viridiplantae > Streptophyta > Magnoliopsida > Fabales > Fabaceae > Gastrolobium > Gastrolobium villosum. The sequence continues at coordinate 31,871 of JAVKPL010009642.1, forward strand.
TCACCACCGGGTTCGCCTTCGCGATCTGCTCCCTCCCAAGCCCCTTGAAATCGAACTCACAACCGTGCTGCTCCGGGTAACGGTGGGTTCCGCAAAGCGTCAACCCGCACCGGCACTTGAATCCCGTGAGTCCCACGCGCCGCCGGCACGTCATGCACCGGCTCTGCTGCGGAGGAGGCTTCGCCTCCTCCGCAGCGCGAGGCGGAACAACCACATCCTCAGAAGGCGACGAAGAAGACGGCTGAGAAACCACCGCCGGAGAACGAGGAGAGGCTAGCGATTGATTGAGGACGAGCTTGGCGGAGGAAGATTGTTGTTCGTTGAGCTGCAAATCGCGGTAGCACTTCGAACAAAGGTTCTGCGTGGCGGTGCTGCCAAAGAAACCGCAATTGTTGGCGCAGAGGCGCTGAGCTTGGCATCTGTGTTCTTCCGCCATTTTTTTATTCTCGCAACCTGCAAGGAGATCGGAACCGATCGATGGATGAGATTCAAAATTTCAAATCCCTAAGATTCGGAAAAAATAAAGGAACAGAAGGAAGGAAGATTACAGTTATCGAATCTTCAGATGAAACTATCGATAGGGGAAATGAAATTGAAATTGAAATTGAAATTGAAATGGAATTTCAAGATTTTCCGTGGAGAGATGGAAAATCGAAGAAAAATAAATCAAAAAAGAAGGGAAAAGAAAGGGTTTGGTTGTGGTTGATTGGGGTTACAAGGTAAATAAAGAAGGGAATATGAAGGAAAGGCCCAAAGAAAAGAACCTCCACACACAAAAAACAAGAACGCTCTCTCTGTCTGGAATTCCTAAGAAAGTTCCAAATACTTTCTCTTTTTCTAATTTTCTCAATATTTTTTTTTCCTATTATTATTTTATTCCTTCGGCTTTCTTTTTGTACCAAACGCGGCGTAACCACGTCTCTTATTTCGCGTTAACCGAACGGTTTTTTTAACTTTTTTCTCTCTCTCTCTATACAGGTGAGGCGTATGAGGCCGTGATTCAGTATCTTCTGGAAGCCGTCTGAGCTACGCTAAAATCTTTATTGAATAACTTTAAAGAAGAAAATTTAATATTTTTTATAATCTCATAAGGATACGTGTTAATAAAGTTTTTATTGTTAAAGTAACACTATATCAATTCAATTTGCGTTGTATGCTTTTTTTTAATAAATAATTATTATGTTCTTGAAAAGTAATACGCCATTAACACTAATCCTGTTTTTTGCTTTTTGTTTTTTATGTTAGAATTATTTATTTTGAAGTTGAAATAATTGAGTAGCAGGCAAAGATGAAAGTGAAACATACGGCGCCCTAGGGTAAGGACTGAATCCACTTGATATTGTGCAGACGCGTTCTGGGCCGTTGATCCGTTCTTCCTTTATTTTATTTTTCTTTAGAAAAAGGAAAGGTGTTTGACATTAAATATGCATAGCGTTAGAGCCCTCACAAGTTGACAAGTCGAATGTCATTTGCATCGGAAAATGGTTCTCCGAGGATTATTTTATTGAGAAAAGTGTTTATCTTTTTAAACGACATAATTTATATCCTTTCACTCATACACAGAAATAGGATCATCTCATACTTTTTTTTCATCAATTCTTTCTTTATCTATCTATTTCTCTCACATAATTTTATATTATTTTAAATGACAGTCACTTTTCCATCATTATTTTTTTTTTTTGGTAATCACTTTTCCATCATTATTATTAACCGCCTTACGTGACTCCCAATTAAACCCAATTCACAGGAAATATTTTTTGTGAACCGGACCACCAGTTATAAAACAAACCAATCAAAATGGTGAAGAGAATGTGATGTATATCTTGAAAAGGAAGAAAAATATTTTTTTAAATCAAGAATGAGGATATTCTAAATATCAAAAATTCTCATACTAATTTATTACTCATATATCACTATTGGATGAAAGAGGGAAGATTGAAAAGTTTTTGAAGAGAGAGAAAATATTAATCTAATGGTGAATAGATAGATAGTAAGTTGGCAGTGAAAATTTTTGGTAATGAGAATATCTCTCCTCTTAAAACAAATGTCACCCCTTTGTAAAGAACCTTGGGATACACCACCCAAAAATTAGCTCAAATGGTGGGAGTGTCCAAAGTCTTATAAAGGCCACATTAATTGCTCATACAATCAATGTGCGACTATATATCTCAACACGCCCCCTCACACGAGAACCCTTTGGGCTTGAAATGTGGATTATGCACAGGCCCAAATTTTTTGTTTACCTTTTGTGCTTTTGTTTTTAATTTCACTTTAAGGCGGGGGACGGTGAGGCAAAGAACCTTGAGATATACCACCCAAAAGCTAGCTCAAATGTGAGAGTATCCAAGACCTTATAAACTCCACATTAGTTGCACATACAACCAATGTGGGACTATCTCAACACCCTTGTTGGGGGAAATAACTATGCTATTACTACTGTACCATTTACTCAGTGCATCTATCCAATAAAAATTGGAAAATAATTGTCATGCTTGTATGGAAAGGAGAGAAAAATATTTTTATATCCAAATATCACTTATTGAATAGCAGATGTATATATTATAAATGTACGGAAGATGATCTCCTTTCGGTAAAAAGACCACGTGCTCCGGACTTTCAAAATAAGGTTCTCCAATTCACAAGCTCAAATAAAAAAATAGAACAAAAGCGACAAAATCCAAAGTTGTAGCCAACAATACGATTCATGGCTAGTTTGATCCATGGTTGAACTTGAACAACTACTTCTGCGACTCTGCCTCGTTTTACACCAGTAAAGATAGATGGGTTAGTTGAGTTTGGATCCATAAAATATTTTTTATGTTCGCATAGTGACGGGAGTTCGGGCTGCGTTCCTGAATTTATTTTAAAGAAAATTTTAAATGTATCAAAAAATAAAAAATATAGATAAGAAAAAAAAAATTTTAACTTAACATAACAAATTATTCCTAACACCTTTTCTTAATCGAACTGATTTGTTATATGATATTATAAAATATCTAATAAAATATATGTCATCTCATTTCATCCACTATATTCCATTCATTTCCATTTAATCTCTCATTATATATACAAACAAAAGATAATCTAACCAATATCATATTTGACTATTATATTTAAAAAAAAAATCTTAAATTCATGTCCGCAATTACGTACATAGGTGACCAACCTCTGGCTTAGGTGTTAGTTCCTTTTAGATTGCATTTCTCTACGTTATCATGGAGAAAGTGAATTTAAGAATAATGTAAAACTAAGAAGAACGATTAAAACAAAAAAACAAGCAATGGGGTGAGAGAGGCTCGAACTCTCGACCTCAGGATCACTCAGAAGCTATGAGACCTACGCGCTAGCCAACTGCGCCACCACCCCGATGTATGTAGTTGCTCTGCCGAAGTACAATATTTTATTAACTTTTGTTGATAAATTCTAACGAAATGATCGGGATTAAAAAATGTAAAATTAAAAGCAACGATAAAAAAAAAAGAGAGATTTCACCAACAAAAAAAAAAGAAAGAGAAATGATTATCTCATTAATTATATCATACAACAAAGATAAGATAGTGAGATCTATTATTTTAAAAAAATGGACCCAATTATTTCATGAAATATCAAATACAACATGATATAATTATCAAATACAACAAGAAATAAATAGATGGGAAAAATGTTTGTCCTTTTAAATTTCACTCTCACAAAGAGGTGGGACCCACATCTTTTTTTTTTTTTTTTGTAAACTCTATCTCCTCTTTTATCTATCTTTTTCTCTCTCTTAAAATGATACAAATTTACATCCCTTAAAATGATAAAATTTTCCCTAAATAGATTCCAAGAAAAAATATGTAATGGGATGAGAGAGACTTGAATTATTGACTAAGAGTTCGAATCTCTCTCACCCTACTACATAATTAAGTGATATTATATTAACAATGAATAATAAAGACTAAAATAAGAATAATATGTTATCAATTTTTTTTTTTTTTTGATAACATCAAGGGGTCAAGCCCTAACAAAAAACCCAAAAACAGACAAAGCAGAAAAGGAAACAGAACCAACAAGAAACCAACAGCAAAAAAAACAAGCAGAAAAACAAACAGAGAAAAGACAGAAAGGAAACTAGCATCATCCTATACTATTGTTGTCTATAACCAAGTGCAGCCCCGGATCCAGAATGTCAGCAGCAAGAAGATTCAGGAGATCACTATGAAGGGAAGAAATAAGGTTGAAACCATGAGTGTCCTCCAAAGCCCTCTTCGCAATCCAATCCGCACAAGTGTTACAACTTCTAAGAATATTGTTCAGTAAAACAGTCCACTCTTTCTGAAGAAAAACTCGAATCTTAGCTACCAAAGGTAACTTTCAAGTGTCATTACCATAATTGGTAAGAAGGCTAATAGCTTGAGAAGAATCTGATTCCAGAATTAGCTTCCGCCCACCATGATTCCAAGCGAAATCTAGACCATGAAATAAGGCCTAAAGTTCAGCATTTAAGGAATTACAAGAGCCAATGAAAACTGAGAAGCCACTAATCCATAAGCCATTGCTATCCCTCAAAAGCCCGCCACAAGCAGCCCGGTTTCCCATCACAGCCCCATCAACATTAACTTTCAGAAAACCCTCCTCTGGCCTATTCCACAGAGCAGGGGGGATGAGAGAAAGTTCCTAACAAAGCTTTATTGTACTTAGCCATGCAGAACCTGTTCTCCTCTATTTGAGCTGTAAGATTTGTATAAGGGTCCTCAAGTCTCTTGAACTCCTCTTCATGGATTTCCTTGTTTCTCCACAACCACAGGGAGTTGCATATAGTAAAGAAATAGTCTCTCCAGTCCCTGTGATTGTCTACCTTAGAATTGATATTAAGAATCACCCACTCCTGAACGAATTACCAATGAGGAAATCCGTTGGGAGAGGATGCAGCCAAGGTAGCATCCAGACCTTTTTTTGCCTTATACCAGTCTCTAAAAATATGTAAGCAATCTTCTACCATACCAGGACAAAAAGGGCACCTATTCGTCGACCCACTCCACTTAGCTATTGACTCGTTTGTTAGAATTCTACCATGGAGCATTTTCCAAATAAGCAACTTAGTCATGCAATCAGGAAATTCACAGATCTATAATGCACTTAGATCATGAAAAGATCAATGGTGTCAAATGATCTTACCTCATATATATATGTGTGTGTGTGTGTGTGTGTGTGTGTGTGTGTGTGTGTGTGTGTGTGTGATGTCTTTGGACTAGGTTCTTATGTGTATCTTTAATTGAAGCTGGAAAATGCTTACTGTTTAAAACTCATGCAGATTCTTCCACCCCCTATTACGAGAACAAATTTTGACAAGGTACTTGCCAGACAAAGGCCTACAGTAAGCAAAGCTGACCTTGAGGTTCATGAGAGATTCACGAAGGAGTTTGGAGAGGAGGGTTAACGCTGATGGAATTTCACTTCAAAGATCCACATTGGTTTTAAATATATTTGTTATAATCTGTAATTTATTTAGTTGTTGGAACAAGTGAAATGCTTTTTTTCTTTTGTTTTTTAATTTTGTTTGGGGGGATGTGAAATCCCGTTTTGTACGGAGGTGGATTTATACAAGTGGATACTCAATTTTTTATATAAGTATTCATGAGGAATGCCATCAATAGACTTAGTCCAAGATGACTTCACTTTGTACTCTTTCATCACCCATATATTAGCTGCACCATTCCCCCTAACTGACAGACTGAGAAATCCTCCAAGTACCCACAAATCACAAGATAGAAAGCTGCCGACAAAATCATCTGGTAAAGGTATCTCAAAAACACTCATTTCCATCAAATCGAAGGCAAAAATAACAACCATATTTGTAAGAAGATGAACAGACAACCAATGAATAGCACCATTCAAAAGTGACGCTTTGCACACAGGTCTACCAATATGGAGGTACATATAGGGCAAACGGGTACCCTCAATTTTTGTCCAAGTATCATCTCTCAATGAGAAAAGCTCCAAGTGGGTTGCCACATTAATTCGGGCAGAGGAACGTACTAGAACCATCACCACCACCACCAAGTAGTCATCAGTTGAAGGATCGTACCTAAAACCATAGGAAGACACAAAAATCGTAGTGGATATTAATGGAGACAAAGATATTCGTTTTTTGACACCGGTGGATGGGTTCCATATAGTGAGATACGTATTGCAATTCAAAAGTAGAAACCCTCTGCAGGAACCAATAATTCGAATACGAAGATAAATATGAGGTTGGAGAGGCACAAAATTAAGCTCTACTACAGCAGAATTGTCGAGAAGCGATGCATCTAAGTCTCTGGATATACATTCAGAACCAGAAACCTTTAAGGACACAAGTCTTTGGGTGCATGATGAAGCTAATTCATAACACAAGTTGCAAAGTGAGGATCGGAGATTAGAGAAAACCATGACTTAGAAACACACTTGAAACGTAATAGAGACTTAACGGGCAACCTCAATAGGATTTGAATTAACAATTCCTCAGGCACAAACAGAGTATTTTTATCAATGCTTCTTGTTCCTCTCTCATTCTGCCTTTCTTCTTCGCATGTACGGTAACGTATGTCCATTGTTTAACACTACGGGTAATACTGTGTTGGTAATTAGATTTTCTATTTTGTGAGTAAAATGGTGTTTGGATGGGCTTTTTCTAAGCCAAAAATTATTTTTTTAATAAAAAAAGTCCTTTTAAAATTTTTAGGGATTAGGTAATTCTCCTTGGACGACAGAGAGTTTCTCCGCAAGTTTGTCGGCGTCTCTTATCTCCTATCTTACTATATGTAAGAGTAAGACACATATGGTGGTATAGATGCAGGGACACATATTTATAGAGCTTTGGACAGCGGTA
>JAVKPL010009643.1:0-39150 GCA_032173675.1 Gastrolobium villosum
TCTTCCTCTAGCATAAACCTAGTTCCATTGTGAGAATGGTACTGAGGAGACAAAAACCCTTTGCAAATGATACTTCCACCAATTGGCTAAAAGACAAACAATGATAACGTCAAAAGTAAACACCACATCTCAACCCAAAACTTTAAGGCAATAAGTCGATGGGTCTTTTCTACTTATATGGCCCCCACTTACTCCATTTCTAACCAATGTGAAACTTCCCACTTATACTTGAATTTAATCTCCAACATCCTTACACACACTTCCCCTTTAGCTCCGTCGTAGACACGGTTGCCTGAGCTCCATACACCTTGACTCATGTGATTGAGCCCTAGTTCCTCATACCAATAGCTCATCTTCGGCTCATATAAAGACTTCCATCTTCCCACCTTGGGTTAAACATCCACTCTCACCCACTATTCCAGATCACCTATTATCTTAAAGCAACAAAATTTTAAATGCCTCTCCCTCTCCCAATTGTGTGTTGTTTGTGTGAAGATGTGTGATAATTTGTGCGTGTATGTATGATCAGTTATAAGCAACAAGACCATGATAGGATAACTAAAACTGACAAAAACCCTTTGGTGACTGATATGAAAAAGAAGGGAAAGAAAGCACACCAGTTGAATGTTAATGAAATCTTCCGTATCATCAATATACTCTTTCAACTGAAACAAAAAAAGGAAACAGTAGTTGATAAACTGTGATGAAGCTAGACAGGAAAAGGTTAATGTAGATAACACTGTTTACCGATGTCAACTTGTTTAGAGTGCTATCGATGACAACAAAGTATGCTTCTAGCAACATCTCAAGCTCTTCTATACTTTCTGTAGTGCTTTCAGTACTCTTTGAGCTCTCATGTCGACTTCTAGCAATGCTCAAGCTCTTTTCAAGCTTCCGAGAATCAGGAGGTGATGAAACCGGAGACACTGGAGCAGAAATGGATGCACCATCAACTGATCTATATCCAATCATAGACTGATCTCCATAAAATGACAACTCCATCCGCCTTTCTTCTCAGTAAGATACATTTCAGCCATATCACCATCATCATCCATAAGCTGCTCTATTTCATCTCTAACCTGATTACATTCATCCAATAAAAGCAAATCAAAAAATAGATGATAATAATAAGACTCAGAAAATATGGTATTTGTCGTTTGCAACTGAGAAGAAAGAAGATAATCTAAGCGAAGATCACCTTCTGAACCCTCCTAGTCAGGGCAACAAGTCTGCTTTTCAACCGGCGAACACGTTCCAAATTTAGAGTACTGATCTTTGATGTCAGTTCATCCAACAACGGATAAGCCTCAATTTCTAACTCTGCTGCCTTTAGTAAATGGCCAGAATAGAACTGAGAACTTTACTAATTTATCAAAACCAAATGAACAAGAGTGCTAAAAAGAGAAATATCCTATGCAAGCCTATGGATCAAGAATTCTGTTAGGATACAAAATGACATAATTTTGTAAATTAGCACACTATCTTAGGACTTCTCATGCCATCAATCGTAGACTTTTTCTATATATTAAAGGCCATGTGGAGGTCACATTGTCGCCTTTGATAACTTTCCATGATACCTCTCAACAGGTATACAGCCTCCATGCTTGACTTCCCTGGCATAAATCCAAGATGGTTCTCTGATATGTAAAATCTGTCTTAGTCAACTGACAATTACTGTTTCCCACCCTTCACCACAATTATCCTAACATATAGAAACTCCCTGAGAGATGCACATATTCATGTTTAATTCCTTTTTTCTATCTTTGTTTTTTCTCTATCCTCATTTTTTGTTGTTGCGTAACTCGTAAGTAAGAAACACCCGTACAATTTTACCATCAACAAATCACATAAGCTACATTACACATCTAATTGGAATCATCCTAAGACAAGGACACAATGGTACTCATTGCAATTACTGCACACCCATGTGACCTCCCATAGCTTTTTAAAGCACATAAATATGAGGTGTGGGCTTCATAGCTCTGCCTATAAAGAAACCATGTATATATCCTAAAGCACGTATGACAAACTTGACAGAGCTAACCAATGACAAGATGACATCTGCCGGAGGTTTGCTCTACAAAAGGATGAACAACAAAGTGCTCACACTCAACGTCACATATAGAACTAACTGCACTGGTGGAGGGGAAGACAAATTTCAAAACACTGAATCTTTTAGAGCTAATAGGAAACAAAAGCAATATTCATCTATTATAGGTGGTAGTGGTACATATACTGGCTTTCTCTAAAAGAGTGCAACATAAGATTCTATGGACTTGGCATCCTGTTACCCCAAAAGGGCTATCTGGCCTTAATTAATAGGTACATAAAAAACAACATAAAATACACATGGTAAGATTAATAAAATTACCTACAGGTTCACATAGCCTTAATACTTCTCACATATGGCCCAGGTTAATATTTGCAGAAATTCAATACTATTATGTGGACTATTCTACAGAAATACAAGATCTCTGTTCATAGCAACCATTTCTTCTAAAGTGAATAACTGAAGAAATAAAGAAAAACCATAATCCAAGAATCAATCGAAGTTAGCCTCTGATTTAATCATGTACTTCTACAAACCTGGGAGTCAAGGAATGTGCATGCTGCCTCCAAGGCAACTTCAAGAGCCCTGAACTCAAAAGGTAAATAATCAGGGGAAGTGTTGCTATAGACATTTTCAAAACTCCTACTTCCTCTCCTTCGGTTCATGTCAGGACCATCTGACTGCCAGACCTCGCCTACCCCAGTTGTTGTCAATCGCCGCTGTAGCTCCATCACATAGTGCAATACATAGCTATCAAGGGAATTCAAGAGAAGAACCTCATCTGCTGTAATAATACACCGTATCTGCTCTAGATTAACAACAATAGCCTTTTCCCTACCAAGGATTGTTGATGGATAGACAAACAGAGGATCAAGTAGGCGAAGATCACGTGCAGGTAGATCACAACGCCGCATCATAGTAAACTTGTCTACCTCAATGGCTTGGGAGTTTCCAGATGTGTCAACACGAATCCAAGATCGGAGACCTTGGCCTCGCTTCTTTAGCCCCAGAACATCCACTCCCTGAAAAGGTTGCCTTCCCGAGGCAGATGGTCTATTGGCAGCCTCTTTTAGGTTAAAAGCTGATGCAGGTTTTGGTGGGAGTAGCCGCTCTTTGAGATCTGCCATTATCAATGTTCGCTAACTGCTGAAAACATATATGAGGAAAGAGCATTAGCCACCTGAGCACTTAATTGATTCCAATAGCATTATACAATATGATACCTATAAATCTATATAGACACATAGTATCAATCTCTCAAGTCTCAAACATACTTGTGGCCCCAATAGATGAATCATGCATATATTACAAATCTCCCATTATATATTCAGTGGCATCATGATCTGAAGAATGATAAAAGTCCCAGACAACTGCAAGATCATGTGAGGACGAGGACCATGTCCTTATATGCCCCTCTCACAAGCTTGCTTTGGCCACACCATAACTACACAATGGTCTTTACTTATCAATATCATTATGTATGCATCTTAAAATGATGTAATCAACCAAGTTACTAAGGATCTAACAATTCCATACACTAGACTATAATTATCAACTTCTTCTAAAAGGGCAGATTGGTGCTATAAAGCTCCCCCTATGTGCAAGATCAGGGAACTTGACTGATTGTAAAGAACCAATTCAACCCAAAAGCTTAATCTATTAGGTGAGGCTACACTAATGGTTTTATATATCTCAACACGCCCCTCACAAGAGAGCCAATTAGGCTTGAAAGGTGGATGATGCAACAGGCCCAGCCTACCTGTGCTAAGAAATTCCACAAGAGAAAGTGGGGGGCGGCGAGGATCGAACCCAAGACACGAGGCTCTGATACCATGTAAAGAACCAATTCAACCCAAAAGCTTAAGCTATTAGGTGAGGTTACACTAATGGTTTTATATATCTCAACAAGGATGATTACATGAATCAAACATGTAACTGCTGTGCCAAATTCCCCTTCAATTATCAACTTCTATCAAAAAGAAAAATCCAGTTTTTGGATAAACTACAAGCCCAAGCACCGGATACTGTAGGAATATACGCATACATACAAATTAGAAACCCAGCAATGCATTTGTGCTAATATACTTCACCCAACAATAAAAGGAAAAAAAAAAAAATCACGTATTTTAAAGAATAAGACAAATTCTTCATTCAGCGAAGTATAAGTCCCCCAAAAAATTAAATTCAACAAAAATGAATTCAATCAAGTGCACTTTATCAATATATAAAACCTGCATGGAATTGTACAAACATTCATACCTCCGGGGAGAAAAAAATCCCGGTGTTCTTCAACCGAAAATCAGATAATATCGGGAGTTTGCATTATGTCCGATGTGGGTATCTTGAATTATGCGATTAACACAACTCTGCCACCAAAAAGGAATTATATTTACCAAAATAATTCAAAACAAAGGAAGAAAAAGATATATATAGAGAGAGAGGATTAAAACCCTTAACTTAGAGTAAATAAAAAAATACCTGAGAGAGACTATGATTGATTGCCGCCGAATTGTAAAGGTAAAAACTTCAGTCCGAAGTCCGTACTCTTTCTCTGGCTGTGGAGTTCGTCAGTCACACACTGCAGTGCACAGAAAAAACTAAAACACCACAAAGAAAAAACTAAAACACATGACTCTCGGAGTCTGGTGATAATTTATGAACATTAATTCATTAATTAAGGAAAAGTATGTATCATTTTGCAAAGGAGTTAAAGTTATGTCATTTTAAATGATAAAAAAGACATAAATAAAGGAGAAAATAGGCACACAAAAAATATAAAGACGTGAGTTTCATCATCTACGTGAGAAGTGAAATGATATAATTAATTGTTCACAAATGATTAACCGATATAAAGTTGTCCTATTTAAACACTTTTTCCATTAATTAATTATTCACAAATGATTAACCGTATATGATGTAAAGTTGTGTCATTTTTGTTTCCAAAAAAAAATTGTGTCATCTTAAGTGAGGGAAAGAGATAGATTAAGGAGTAAAGAGTAAACAAAAAATATAAAGATTGGATCTCATTTCTGTGTGAAAGTTAAATAATATAAATTGTGTCATTTAAAAAATAAATAATTTTCCTATTAATTAATTGTTCACAAATGATTAAATGTATCTATTACTGCATGCAAATATTTATAAGCACATGACTCCTATAATTTAACAAAATTTAAGCTGAACAGCTGTTGATAAAGAAAAAAATATTGAAAAGAAGAAAGGGAAATAAAACTAAGAGATTAGCCTCTTTGATTGTATTCTGTTTTTTTTTTTTTTTTTTTAAAAACTGTTTTGTAAAATAGTTATGGAAACGGTTGTTTTCTATATTTTTTTTAAAGTTAAAAATAAAAACAACTCAGATATGTTCTCAAAATTTGATTCTAGAAACAAACAAAGAACAGTTATAGTTTTCAAAACATTTTTTACAAAACAGGTATTACCAAACGAGTTTTTTGGTTTTTTTGTTCTGAAAACTAAAAAACAGTTTTTGAAAACAATAATCAAACTCAGCCAGTTGGCTCTGTTTGATTCCTGTTTTGGAAAATAGTTTTTTAGTTTTCAGAACAAAAAAACTTATTTGGTAAGATCTATTTTTTAAAAAATATTTTAAAAGCTATAACTATTTTTTTGTTTTTAAAATCAAATTTAGAGAACATGTATGAGTTATTTTTGTTTTCTATTTTGGTTTTTAACTTTCAAAAAGAAAAAAGAAATAGAAAACAACTGTTTCTATAACTATTTTACAAAACAGTTTTAAAAACAAAAAAACCAAAACACAATCAAACAGACCAGGCTCTATTTGATTATTGTTTTTAAAAACAATTTTTTAGTTTTTGGAACAAATGTTTGATTGTGTTCTGATTTTTTTGTTCTTAAAACTGTTTTGTAAAATAGTTATGGAAACCATTTTTTAGTTTTTAGAACAAATGTTTGATTGTGTTCTATATATTTTTTTTTCTTTTTGAAAGTTAAAAATCAAAACGGAAAACAAAAACATCAGACATATTCTTTAAATTTGATTTTAAAAACAAATAAACAGTTATAGTTTTTAAAATATTTTTTACAAAACAGGTCTTACCAAACGAGTTTTTTATTTTTTTTGTTCTGAAAACGAAAAAACTGTTTTCCAAAACATAAATCAAACAAAGCCTTAAAAGCTCGTTCAGTAATACCTGTTTTGTAAAAAATGTTTTGAAAATTATAACTATTTTTTTATTTTTAGAATCAGATTTAGAGAACATGTCTGAGTTATTTTTTTTCTGTTTTGATTTTTATATTTCAAAAAGAAAAAATATAGAAAACAATTGTTTCCATAACTATTTTACAAAACAGTTTTAAGAACAAAAAAATAAAACAGAACACAATCAATTTTAGCCTATTATTTTATGAGATATGTTATACTTACCATTATTTTTTCTTATCACTTAATTTTAACCGTTAGTTTCGATTAATTTAATTGTTATAATTCATTAAAAATTTATTAATAAATATGACTTGACAAATTATAACTATTAGATTGATGAAAATCAACAACTAACATTTAGTAGTAATAAATGATAAGAAAAATTAGTGATAACTATAACCTCCTTCTTATTTTGTAAAAAAACTTCAAATTAATAATTACCTAAAATATCAAACTCATTAAATGATACAATAAAAAATTTGTATAATTTTTTTTAATAATAATAATACATTAAAAAATTCAAAAAATAAATATTGTGAAGACACACACGCGCGCGCAAAATCATCTATCAACTAGAAGCATGCTGCCTCCTCGTGAATCTAATGGTATGGACAGAAAATAGTGGAATTTAGTTCGACCAGATGAAGTTTCTGTGAAAAATATTTATTTTACATTGCTAAATCAAAATAGTTCTAATAGTATTGACATAAAATTCTGGTCAGCCATTTGGAATTTAAAAGGGCCCAATAGGATAAGTTTGTTGCTTTGGAAGACTGCGCGCGCGCAAAATCGTCTATCAACTAGAAGCATGCTGCCTCCTCATGAATCTAATGGTATGGACAGAAAATGGTGGAATTTAGTTTGATCAGATGAAGTTTCTGTGAAAATATTTATTTTACGTTGCTAAATCAAAATAGTTCTAATAGTATTGACAGAAAATTCTGGTCAGCCATTTGGAATTTAAAAAGGCCCAATCGGATAAGTTTGTTCCTTTGGAAGATTGCTTATAATCATAAATCAACTAGGAGCTTCCTAGTAAACTTTAGATTGTGTCCTCTTAGTTGTCCTATTTGTAATTTTCATGAGGAATCCATTATTCATGTGGCACGTGACTGTCCAAAGACTAAAAAAGTTTGGTCTGATCTTTTGAGGCCAAAATTTGATAAATGATTTCTTTGATACTGATTTAGATTCTTGGCTTTCCTTGAATATTCAAAATGTATCTATTTTGTGCTTTGATGCCTTTTGGTCGTTGGTTTTTGCTGTTACTATTTGGTTAGCTTGGCAATGGAGAAACAATCAGGTACATGGCGTGGAAAATAACGGGAAAACATACAAGGTGCAGTCCGTAAAGAGTCTGGTTTGTGAGTATACACAAGCCAGATAACTTTTAAGGGGACAAAGCTGACCAAGAATTATATTTTTGTTCCTATTAGATGGTTACCTCCGGACACAGGTTGGGTGAAATTAAACACGGATGGTGCATCCAGGAGTGATGGCGGCAGGGGTGCTGCTTGTGGAGGAATTGTAAAAGATGAAATTGGTTATTGGATAGAAGGGTTTGCTTACTATATTAGTATATTAGCCATTGTCCAGCTTTTGTTGCAGAATTATGGGGCGTCCTCAAGGGACTTGAATTTGTTTGGGCTAGAGGTTGGAGACGCTGCATCCTAGAAAGTGATTCAAGGTCAATTATCACTTTGCTTTCCAGCAGTGGAAGAGCAGCTCGAGAGTCTCGCTTAGTGACTCGGATTCTAGCATGGTTACAAAAGAATTGGGAAATTCACATGTTCATGTTTTTAGAGAAGAAAATAGTTGTGCAGATCGACTTTCTAAATATCCTTTAGAGAAGAAAAACCATACCATGATGTCACTCAATGTTACCAACTCCATGGCTATCCCCCTCGCGATAGCTCCTCATCCCGCCATCACAGTCGTGGTAGAGGACGTGGCAGGCACAATGGTGGTCGTTCCGGTGGTCGCTTTTCTTCTCATTCTGCTCCGATTGCACATGCTTTAACCATTCCGGCTGATGGAGACTCCAAAGGTATTGCATCCCTTACTAACCTTACTCTGGATGTGGTTCAACGATTGCTCACCATAGTTGATTCTTCCAAACCACCTTCTGAAAAGTTATCTGGAAATGCTTCTACACCTTCTTGGCTTATTGACAGTGGTGTTGGGTTTGCTCTTTTACTAAAGCCCAAATGGGCTATTAGTATGAGAAGAGCTCATAAAACCCAAAGCCCTATGACCTAGGGTTTCTTGGAACCCATATAAATAGTACCACTTAAGTTATCAGCCTCGTAGGTCATTTGAGAGAAAGAGGCAAGCTCATGTCTGATTGGTGCCCACACACTTCCCTTTCCTCCTCGAGAGATAGTTTGGAAGATCTGCCACAGTCCAGTTTCAAGGAGGTTGTTTGTGCTGCGACGCTGAGGTGAGCAGTTCGTGAAGAGGAATCATACAAGGGAAGATTCTACACGAGATCTGCGCAACAAGAGGTAATCATGAAACGGGGATGATTCGGTAAGCATACCAATGTACTAGGTCCTAAACCGCTTCCGCATAAATCCAATAGTTCCTACAAGTGGTGCTTCTCAACACATGACTGGTAACCTTGCCTATATGACCGATATTCATCCTATACCTCCATGTCATGTTGGTCTTCAAAGAGGTGGGACCCACACCTTTATTTTTTTTGTCAAATCTCTCTCCTCCTTCATCTATCTCTTTTTCTCTTTTAAAATGACACTACTTTACATCCTTTAAAATGACACACACTTTTTCCAAAAGATAAATAAGAGCCATCGATTGTTGAGGTGTAGTGCTATGCTTTGGATGATATGAGTTATACAATCTTGCAAAAGGAAAGGAATAATGTTTTCAAGATAGCTTCTTCATCAGGAAAATCATCTATATTTGCTGGAATCACACTTTATAATCAGTGAAACATTGATTGGGGAAAGGACAAATTTAGGATATGACACGTTCCACACAGTTCATGCAAAGAATTTTTTCTTTTTTTGAAGTTTCATTTGTATTATTGACACAAAGTTCCTCAACTCCAAATATGCAAGAGGAAAATTGACTCTTCGCCTACTTGGATTATGTACACGGAACACCAACCACTTTTGATGACGACAAGTGGGTCTAACATCATAATACATAGTAATGACTCAGAAAATACATAATAAATTACAGAAAATTTTCAAATGTAAGGATTAATATGAGATGTGTAATCACGAATTCCTGCTCCTTCCCATCCCATCCACTCTTCCCACAAGTCCCAATCTTGATATATCGGTTCATCTTTGCCTGCATCATTAGCCTCATACATATCTGTCCCATTGGATTCTCCTCTCAAATTGGCCATCACAATCTGCGTTCCACATAAGCAACATGGAAATCCCAATTAGATATATAGAATATGGTTGTCTTATAATTATAAAGTCTAAATTCTGCTAGAAACCATGGGCGAATAAAGATGATAAGTTATTGCTTTCGTTGCTTTAGAATAACACCAATTAGGGGATTGATCAAATCATACCAACTATTAATCCCATTTCATGAGCTCATCATTATTATTCCAATTCCAAATAGGCTATGATTTTTGACTCCGTATCAGCCTCCTTACAGTCAAGTAATACTAATAACCAACCAAACCTATATGTTCCTTATAACTAACTATATACAATTTTAAACATGGGTAAAGTGTATGTCATTTTAAAGGATGTAAAGTTGTATCATTTTAAGAGAGAGAAAGAGATAGATAAAGGAGGAGCGAAAGTTGACAAAAAAAAAAAACAAATGTGTGGGTCCCACTTCTTTGTGAGAGTGAAATGATATAAGTTGTTGTGATTCACAGGTCCTCTAATGGTGTTTCTCTCAAACACTCAAACACCCAAAAACGAGTCTCTGAATATACCTCTTTCTATTACTGTGTATGCCAAGCCACTTTTCAATGGTTTACATGGTGCTATTTAAAAGCGTTAACAGAAATTAATAACTAACTTAGGAAAACTAAGCATAATAAAGACTACTTCATAGAAACTCTAAAACCATTAATGTCCACTAACAAATTCCTATGGACACACCCCTTCACCAAACGACACTTCTTTTTCTATTTTAATTGAATAAAGTTTAAACCAACAAAACTCCCCCTTAAACTTTAATATCTCTACCGTCTTTCATTCCCATCTTCTTCTTGCAATTTTCAAACAACAACGTCGGCAGGGGCTTTGTGAAAATATCTCCAACTTGATCTCGGCTTGCAACATGAGTGAGCTCCACCTTTCCTTCTTTGACTTGATCTCGGATGAAATGGAACCTCACATCAATATGTTTACTTCTTTCATGGTTGACCGGGTTCTTTGCTAACTCGATCGCGGATTTATTGTCAACTCGGATTTCAGTTGAACCGACTTGCTCTTGCTCCAACTTGCTCAATAAATTTCTCAGCCAAATTGCATGACAAACGCACCAGGAAGCAGCAACGTACTCGGCTTCGCATGTAGATAAAGTCACAATAGGTTCCTTCTTTGACACCCACGTGAATGCCGTGTTTCCCATGAAAAATACATAGCCAGCCGTGCTCTTCCTGTCATCCACATCTCCGCACCAATCACTATCCGAATATCCTGTCAGTTTGTACTTGTCCGACTTCGAGTAATGAAGTCCTTGTGAGATTGTTCCATGAACATATCTTAAAATTCTCTTTGCCGCCTTCCAATGAGTATAGCTCGGCTCTTCCATAAATCGGCTTATTATTCCAACACTCAGACACAGATCCGGTCTCGTACATGTCAAGTATCTCAGACTTCCAACTAAACTTCGATAAACACTCGGATCTACCTTTTCACCTCCATCATATCTTGAAAGTTTAATGCCGGGTTCCATAGGAGTTGAAACCGGGTTGCAATTACTCATTTTAAACTTCTCTAAAATTCCTTTTGCATAGGCTTCCTGAGAAACGAAAATCCCAGATTTGTCTTGTCTGACCTCCAAACCAAGAAAATATTTCATTAGACCAAGATCCGTCATCTCGAACTCCTTCGTCATTTTATTCTTGAAATCTTGAATCATCTCTTCATCATTACCCAAGAAAATCAGATCATCAACATATAGAGCAACAAGTAGAATTTTACTTCCCTTTTTCTTCACATAGAGTGCATGTTCATACGGACATTGTTCAAATCCATCTTTCTTGAAGTAATTGTCAATTCTTGTGTTCCAGGCTCTTGGGGCCTGCTTCAACCCATACAGAGCTTTCTTCAGTCTCAACACTTTTCTCTCTTGTCCTGCTTTCATGAATCCCGGAGGTTGTTCCAGATACACCTCCTCTTCGAGTACTCCATTTAAGAATGCCGACTTCACATCCATCTGATAGATCGGCCATCCGAACTGGGCTGCTTGAGAAATTAACAGCCTGATAGTCTCCATTCTTGCTACGGGTGCGAACACCTCGTCATAGTCAATGCCGGCCTTCTGTCTATACCCTTTCGCCACTAGCCGGGCTTTATATCTTTCGATCTCCCCCTTAGCATTCATTTTCCTTTTATACACCCATTTCACACCAATGGGCCGACTTCCGTTGGGTAGCTCGGCTAACTCCCACGTCTTGTTCTTTTCTATTGCTTTAATTTCCTCTTCCATGGCTGATTGCCACTTCACATTTCGAATTGCTTCTTCAAAACTCACTTCCTCAGAGTCTGCTAACAAACATACCAGGTGTGCTTCACTGGTGGAATCATACAGATCTTGTAGACTCCTCATCCTTGGTTGTCTCAACTCTTCTTCACCATCAGAAACTTCAGGATTTGCAGGGATATGGGTCGAAGGTTGTTTGACCTCAATTGCTCTATTTCCGGGTTCCACATTGTCCCCTGATAGACTGTTCCAGTCCCAAGCATCTTCTTCATTCACTTTTACATCTCGGCTAACCAGCACCTTTTTACTAACGGGATCCAACAACTTGTATCCCTTCGTCTTCTCATCATACCCAATAAACACAAATTTCTTACTTTTATCATCTAGTTTTGTCCTCAACTGATCCGGTATGTGTGCATAAGCAACACTCCCAAAGATTCTAAAATGACCCACTGAGGGCTTCAATCCGCTCCATGCTTCTTGTGGAGTCTTGTCATTCAAATTTGAATGTGCACATCTGTTCTGCACATACACTGCACATTGTACAGCTTCTCCCCAGAACTCTTTTGGCATGTTTTTTGTTTTTAACATAGATCGGACCATATCCAGGATAGTCCGGTTCTTTCTTTCAGCTACTCCATTCTGCTGGGGCGAGTACGGTGCGGTCAGGAACCGCCTTATCCCATGTTCTTCACAGTATTTCTTGAAAGCTGTTGACACGTACTCCCCACCTCGGTCTGAACGGACCGACTTGATGTACCTCCCAGTACCATTTTCTATCATCACTTTAAAGTTCCTAAATGCCTCTAGCACCTCGGATTTTTCCTTCAAAAAATACACCCAAGTCTTTCGACTAAAATCATCAATAAACGTGACAAAATACTTCTTGCCACTGAATGACCCTGGTGTAATTGGTCCACACAGGTCGGTATGAATTAATTCCAGAGGCTGCCTAGCTCGGTATCTCGCCATCCTTTGGAATGGGCTCCTCGCATGTTTTCCCAATACGCAGTCTTCACAAAAATTTCCTTCAGAGTTAAGCTTTGGCAGTCCCACCACCATATTTTTCTTCATCATCTCGGTCAGACCACCATAATGAAGGTGTCCAAACCGTCGATGCCACAATGACATTTTATCTTCTACCTCGGCTTGCAAACAGCCGACCTCCATACTCCTCAGACTCAGCTTGTACATTCTATTTTTCTCCATCTGAACTCGGGCTATCAGACGCCCTTGTTTGTCTTTCAACAACAGAACTCGGTCAGTCATTAGAACCGAGTAGCCTTTCTCCATCAATTGTCCAATGCTCAGAATATTGCTTTTGAGCTCAGGCACGTAATATACGTCCCGAATTGTACCAATTCGTCCATCTCTTTGCAAGAAACAGATTGTACCTCGGCCTTTTACATCAATTTTGGACGCGTCTCCAAAGGAGACATGTCCAGCTTCCACCGTTCTCAATTCTTTGAACAAATGTTTGTAACCACACATGTGATTACTGGCACCAGTATCCAGGTACCACTCCGACTCAACCTTCGAGCTAGTTTCACCATGAGCTAACATCAGAACTCCATCTTTCATTTCTCCTTCTGCAGTGAAGTTTGAAGCCTCATCAATTCTTCTTTCATCTCGGCAGTCCTTAGCGAAATGGCCAACTCGGCCACAGTTATAACACTTGTCCGAGTTGCAATCTCTTGAATAATGTCCATACTTTCCACATTTGTAACATTCAACGTTTGATTGGTTTGTCCATTGGCCTCTTCCACCTCGACCACGTCCTCTACCTCTCCAATTTTGCTGACTCGTCTCGGCTCTTTCTTCGTGTTTCACTTCCTGACCTCGGCCACGACCTTCTCGGCCATTTCCACGTCCACGTCCACGACCACGACCTCTACCTCGGACTTTCTGAGAGTAGAGTGCCTTTTCATCCTTGATATTTGCTTTTGACTGAAGTGCTTGCTCCAGTGTCTCTTCTTTCTTCTTTTTCTTGCGTTGTTCATGTGCCTCAAGGGAACCTGCTAGCTCTTCAACAGAAAGCGTAGCTAAGTCCTTAGACTCTTCAATTGCACATACCACGTTTTCGAAATCGTCTGTCAATGACCTTAGAATTTTTTCAACGATTCTGGAGTCAGTCAGCACCTCTCCATTTCGTTTCAACTGGTTCACCACGGTTTGAACCCGGATGATGAAGTCCGACACTCCTTCGGTTTCCTTCATCTTCATCCCCTCCAACTCTCCTCTTAGAGTTTGAAGTCGGACCTGCTTTACACGGTCCGCACCTTTGTAAGTTGTCTCCAATGTATCCCAGGCTTCCTTTGCCGTCGTCGCATCTCCAATTTTTTCAAGACCACCGCTTCCTTCAACGGCTTGAAACATCATAAATAGTGCCGCTGCATCCTTTGATCTCAACACACTCAATTGCTTGAGTTGATTTGCTGAATATCCTTCCGTTGTATCAGGTTCTACGAACCCGTTTTGCACCAACCCCCAACTATCATAAGCTCGTAGAAGGGCCTTCATTTGGATACTCCAGTTTTCATAGTTCACCTTTGTCAGGCGGGGCACTGGCAGACTATTACTCATATTTTCCATTGGCTCAAGCTCTGATACCAATTTGTGATTCACAGGTCCTCTAATGGTGTTTCTCTCAAACACTCTAACACACAAAAACGAGTCTCTGAATATACCTCTTTCTATTATCTGTGTATGCCAAGCCACTTTTCAATGGTTTACATGGTGCTATTTAAAAGCGTTAACAGAAATTAATAACTAACTTAGGAAAACTAAGCATAATAAAGACTACTTCATAGAAACTCTAAAACCATTAATGTCCACTAACAAATTCCTATGGACACACCCCTTCACCAAACGACACTTCTTTTTCTATTTTTCTTTAATTGAATAAAGTTTAAACCAACAAGAAACAGGAGGTGACTCCTCTATACCGTTTGTATAATGCATCCTTGTAGGGGTGCTTTGGGCCTGGGCCTCTTTTGACCGTTTGTGTCGTTTTTGTCAAGCTTTCTGCTTTGTTTTTGTTGTCTCTTATTTATTAGGTTATTCAATGAATGTTTGCTCATGGAACGTTCATGGGGCCAATAAAAAAGGCCTTCCATTACTGATAAAGGATATTACGAGGGAGTACAATATTAAGTTATGGGCTCTCCTTGAAACCCGCTTAAGAGGGAGGAAAGCGTCTAACAGAATTAGGAGTTTTGGCTTTGATAGCTTTTTCAAGCAGGACCCAGTAGGCTTCTCTGGTGGGCTGTGGATTATGTGGAACCAGCATGAGGTTTCCCTGCAGGTGATTGCAACCCACCACCAATTCATCCTTGCGAGGATCACTTGGTTGGAGTCTAATAGGCAGGAACTCATTTCATTTATTTATGGCAGCCCTAGGAGGATGGCCCGGAGACTTTTGTGGGATGAGATTCTAAGCCTTACCAGTAGCATTACCATTCCTTGGATGCTTATTGGTGACTTCAATGCCTACTTGGATCCTACGGAGAAAAAAGGTGGGGGTATACCTTGTAACGGCTCCATCAATGAGTTCAGGGAGTGTGTTAATACAACGAACGTTACGGACATCTGTTTTAATGGTCCGCTTTTTACTTGGAAGAGAGGTACTCTTTTGGAACGCCTAGATCGTGTCCTAGCCTCTGATGATTGGCTGAGGTCTTATTCGGAGAGAACCGTCAACCACCTTCCGTTCTTTAGCTCGGATCATCGTCCCATACTGGTTGGCAGTAATCCGGCCTTTAATTCCACCTTGAGTAGGAAACCGTTCCGCTTCCTAGCATCCTGGCTCACCTGTGAGATTTTTGGAGAGATGGTGCAGAATTGTTGGGACAGTACGTCCCACTGGCCTTCGGGTTGTGAGTTTTTTAGGCTTTGTTTGGGAGTTGGTTTTAGGAGGGTAAGGAAAGGGAGGGTTTTAGTAAGCCCTCCCCTTGTTTGTGAGTTTAAAAAAAGGAGGGAAGGAATTGGGGATTTTTACTAAACCCTCCAAAACCCTCTTTCTTCCTAAAATTAAAGTTCCCCCAATTTGGGGGGTTTGAGGGGGAAAATATTAAAAATTACTTATCTACCCTTAGCATTAAAATGTAAAAATTACATAAATGTGAATCATTTTTAAATGTGACATTTTTAGAAAAATCTCAAATACCGACAAAATTTATCGACGAAAAATATTTCGTAAAAAATAATGATGAAATTTTTGATGAAAATCACATACGTCAAAATTTTTTCATTAAAATTTAAGACGGATCAAGATTTTGTCATAATCACTGACATAAATTTTTTACGGGAAAGAATTCAGTCAAAACTATTGACGAATCTAAATTCCGTTGAAACTTTCAACGAAAATTTTTTCGTCCAAAATTTGACGAAACACATCTCCACCGAAAAGTTTCACCAATTTTTTTTTACCGAATTTACATTCCGTCAAAAGTTTTCGACGGATATATTTTCGCTAAACTTTTTGACAAAAATTTCCAGTCGAATATTTAAGGAAACACATTTTCATCGAAAATTTTCAACGGAAAATATTTTCGTCAAATTTTTTGATAAAAAATATTTCCATCAAAATTTTCAACGGAACACATTTATGTCAAAAATTTCAACAGAAGATTTTTCCGTAAAAAAAATTGACGAAAAATATTTCGATTAAAATGTTTGACGGAAAAAATATTCTATCAAAATTCTTTACTGAATCTAAATTTCGTCGAAAGTTTTGAATGAAACATTTCCCTCAAAATATTTGACAAAACAATTTCCGTCAAAATTTTCATCAGAACACATTTCCATCGAAATTTTGAACGAAAAACATTCTGTCAAAATTTTTGACGAAATATTTTTTACGTTTAAAGCATTTCATGGAGGAAATCATTTTCGTCAAAACTTTTGCCAGAAACTAAATTTCGATAGAAAATTTATTTTTGTAAAAATTTTAATCAGAGAAAAACTTCCGTCGCTTTTCGACGAAAAGTATTCTGACGAAAATTTTTTGTAGCTTGCAGCGTAGAAATTTCATAAAAAATATTATCTTTTTTAATATTGTGAAAAGTACAAAAATAATTTTGTTAGAAATTTTATATTTAATTTAGTTTGTAAAATATAATAAATATATTAATTTTAAAAAGGGGTAAAATGGTAAAAATATCTCATTAACCCTCCATTTTCCTCCCTTACCCTTTTTTAACTCCCAAACAAGCGAAGGGAATACCCTCCAATTCCCTTCCCTTCCTTCCCCTCCCTCCCCCTTGTATCCCCTTCCTTCCCTTCCCCTCCAAACTCCCAAACAAAGCCTTAAATAATCTGCCCATTCTTGGCACCAAAATGTCTTTAAGGCTCATCTTAAAAAGAAGTTCATATTACATGCCAGACTGAAGGGAGTGGAAGAGGAGCTTAGTTATGGTTATTCCTACGATCTGGAGAAATTTCAGAACAAGTTGTGGGAAGAGCTGAACCTTATCTACCTTCAAGAGGAACTTAATTGGTACCAAAGGTCCAGATGTAATTGGCTATTTTTGGGAGATAAGAATACAAAGTTCTTCCATACTGCCACTGTTTTCAGACGCAGGTTTAATAAGATTACTTCCCTTCAAGACGACGTTGGAGACTGGATTGTTGATCCAACCAAACTCCATTGTATGGCGGTCTCTTATTTCCAGGATATTTTCTCTAATGATTGGGTACCCTCTGCCTCCTTACCCGAAGTGCAAAGTTTTCCTCCAGTTGTTAAGACCTCTTTCCTGAGGATGGGAGCAATGCCTTCTAATAGTGATATTCGTGATATTGTTTTTGGTATGCACCCCTACAAAGCTCCCGGGCCGGATGGTCTCCAAGCTATTTTCCTTCAGAGCCAATGGGCTATTGTTGAAAACTCGGTCTGTTCTTTCATTCGCGACGTTTTTGCATCCCCTGTCAAGATTCGGGACATCAACCACACCTTTATTTGTCTCATTCCGAAGGTGGATAACCCTAGTTCTATGAAGAAATTTAGACCTATTAGTCTTTGCAATGTCACTTACAAAGTCGTGTCCAAACTGATCTCTAATCACTTGAAACCCCACATGAACGATTTGGTCCTGCCTAATCAGTGTAGCTTCGTTAGTGGGAGACACGGCTCAGATAACATTATAATTGCTCACGAAATCTTCCACTCCATGAGAGTTAAGAAAGGGAAGAAGGTCTGGATGACAATCAAAGTGGATTTAGAGAAAGCTTACGACAGGGTTAACTGGTCTTTTCTTCACCAAACCCTCTCTATAGCAGGTTTCCCTTCTAAGGCGATTGAGCTTATTATGGCTTGTGTTTCAACAACCACCTTGAATGTGCTCTGGAATGGAAGCGCTACCAATGAGTTTCAGCCTTCTAATGGGATCAGACAGGGAGACCCCATTTCCCCTTACCTTTTTGTCCTTTGTATTGAAAGATTAGCTTATTTTATTACTGAGGCCACAAACAGGAAATGCTGGAAACCTATTGTGCTTGGTAAGAATGGCCCACCGATATCCCACTTATTTTTTGCTGATGACCTGCTCCTCTTCACGGAAGCTTCCTTAGAGCAGGCCTTTGTTATCAATCAGATTCTGGACTGTTTTTGTTCAGCATCGGGACAGAAGGTCAACAAAGACAAGTCGCGTGTCTATTTTTCAAGGAACCTGAACCACGCAAGGGCTGCTGAGATTGCTCAAACCTTGGGGATTTCAACAACTGCTGATATGGGAAAATATCTTGGCATCCCTTTGGTGCATGCTCGAGTTAAGACCTCTACATTCTCCTATGTCCTTGACCGTTTAGATAGGCGTCTGAGTTCATGGAAGAGGTCCTCGCTGTCTCTGGCTGGTAAATCTACCTTAACACAATCCGTTCTTAGTTCCCTGCCTTTTTATACTATGTCAACTTGCCCTCTCCCTATGAGGACGTGCCAGGATATTGATAGAAGAACTCGAGACTTTGTGTGGGGATCATCCGTCAACAACAGGAAGATCCATGCAGTTTCTTGGAAACGTGTCTGTAAGGTGAAGAACCAAGGGGGGCTAGGGATCCGTCAAGCAAGTCTGCTTAACCAGGCTACAATGATGAAGTTAGGCTTTGGTATCATTTCTCAACGGAACTCGTTGTGGGCATAAGTATTGAGGAACAAATATAAGGTAGGGGATGACTTATGGCCTCGGGTAAAGAGCACAAAAAATTCTTCGTTTGTTTGGAAAGGTATAACTAAAGTTTGGCACAAGATGCTAGAGGGTGCTTCTGTCCAAATCGGAGATGGGAAGCGAACCAAGTTCTGGTGTGACAAGTGGTTTAATCACCGTGAGAAGTTGCTTAGCTTGGCCACAACAACTATCCCTGAAGATGTGTCTAACTGGTCCATGGACAAGTTTGTTACTACTCACAGTTCCTGGGACTGGTATTTGTTCGTAAATCTTCTACCTAGGGAAATTTGCAATGAGATTGCCAACGTCATGCCTCTGTCCTCTGCTGCTGGAGAAGATAAAGTTATC
Organism: Gastrolobium villosum; assembly: GCA_032173675.1. NCBI lineage: Eukaryota > Viridiplantae > Streptophyta > Magnoliopsida > Fabales > Fabaceae > Gastrolobium > Gastrolobium villosum. The sequence continues at coordinate 19,391 of JAVKPL010009643.1, forward strand.
TGGTCCTTGTCTCATGATGGTGTGTTTTCTATTAAGTCTGCTTATTCCCTCCTGGATGACACTGATCCCAGTGGCCCTCCCTTGAACTGGAATTTAGTGTGGTCTTGGAGAGGGCCGCAAAGGGTTCGTGCGTTCCTTTGGCTACTGCTAGGTTCCTTGTTTAGCTACTGCTATCATGGAAGACTGCCTCCAGTAGCAAATCCGTCTGGGAGTCCATTGTTCCTATTAACAAATTAGTTGGTTTCTTCCAAATGAATCTACTAGATTGGATGGGCTGGAATCTTGGATCCGTCTATAACACGACTTCGCTTGGGTTGAACTGGAAGTTATTATTTGGAGTCACTTGCTGGACCATTTGGCAAGCTAGAAACAAATTTGTTTTTGAAGGAGAGGAGTTTCGGCCAGCTAGCATTATTAGGAAAGCGGAGTTTTTTGCTAAAGAAGTCATCTTGGCCGAAGCCAAACTAGGCAGCTGTGGTCTAAGCAGTGGTCCCAAGTGCGAGCGTTTTATTAGGTGGATGTTTCCCCTCCAGGTTGGATCAAAGTCAATGTTGACGGTTCGTGCTCGCAAAGTGGTAGGATCTCAAGTTGCGGTGGTGTTTTTCGGGACGACTCTGGTAGCTGGATCAAAGGATTCCATAGGAGTGTTGGAAGTGGCTCTATTGTTAGAGCTGAGTTATGGGGCTTCTTACATGGTGTGGAGTTAGCTTGGGAAGCGGGTTTCAAGCAGGTGTGGTTTGAAGGAGACTATTTGACAGCAGTGAATCTTATTCTTAAAGGTTGCAATGCTAACCACCCTCTTGATCCTTTGGTATCAAAGATCAGAATTGCTCTGCAAAGACCCTGGGAGACAGTGGTTTCTCATTCTTTCTGTGAAGGAAATTCTGTAGCGGATTGGATAGCTACTTACAAACACGATCATGTTGACTGGGATTTGTGTATTTTGTTATCCCCTCCCGAGGGTTGTAGACCCCTCATTTATGGAGATGTTATGGGTGTTACGAAACCCAGATTATGTAACTAACTTTTATGTTCCCTTAATTTCAAAAAAAAAAAAAATGTTACACATAATGTTACGACCACATCTTAACCGTTGGTTTCCGTCAATCAACGGTTATCATTTATTTTGAATTAATAATTAATTAATGAGTAATTAATTATTAATTTGCAATAAATGATAACCGTTGATTGGCGGAAATCAACGGTTAAGATGTGGTCGTAACATTGTGCGTAACATTATTTGTGTGTCACAATATCCTATCCCATATATATATATATATATATATATATATATATATATATAGGCAAGATCATTTGACACCGGTGTCAAATTTGAAATTTGACATCTCACCTGAGAGGCGTTAGAACAAAAATTATCAACGGCTCTGATTTGTAGGTAGGTATGTGACACCAGTGTCAAAGGATCCTGACTTATATATATATATATATATATATATATATATATATATATATATATAGGGTTTTATATTTCTCATTCAACATGAGAATTGAATTCTCACGTTGTAGAGACAAAAAGCATGTGAGACCCGTATGTTAGAAAAAAATTATGTGTAAAACCCACGTTGACACAAAAATTGAAGGGTGTGTAAGAAAATTTAGATTCTCATATTAAATGAGAATTATAAAACCCATATATATATATATATATATATATATATATATATATATATATATATATATATATATATATATATATATATATATATATATATATATATATATGGAGGAATAGATAAGAGAAGTTATGCTTCAAACTTTAGGTTCGCCCAAATAACATCGTTTGTTTGGTGCTGGCAACCACTTGAGAAATAGTATCTGTCACGCACAGTGACTTTATCAAGCCACTAATTAAAAATAAATAAAAACTCTTGTTTTGTTCTTTTTTATCCTTGACGGAAGACAATTTGTGTGTCGGGGGGTTTCAAGATTAAGGCTTCAAAGCTTTCTTAAAGATGATATTAGAGAAGATCAAACATATGCTTTTATATTCATTTGTTCAATTCTCATGCACCAATTGAGTTACCATCATTTGATGAAAAAAAGAATCTTGCTTTGTTTTTTTAAATCTATATAGTTTTTATAATTTTGACTTGGTAAGGTAAAGATAAAAATTTCTCCAAAAATATTTCTTTGTGAAAAGTTCACCAATGCCCTTGTGGTTTATTCCAAAATCACTTATGCCCTTGTGGTTTATTTTTTATCACATGTGCCCCTGTGACATAAGTGATTTTGGAGTAAACCAGATGGATATTGATGAACTTTTTCCTCTTTCTTGTTGATCTTGTATTGAAACAATTACTTTTAATCACACTAATCAATATTCAAAGTATTAATAAATATATCTCCAAAAAAAAAGTATTAATAAATATGATTAATTATTTTTAATCACTGGGATGGGTATATATGATGCCCGACACTTCAAAAAATCTGACGTAACGTATCCGACACTTTTCAACACTCCCCGACATTTCAACACTTTTTTTGAGACTCAAAAAAAAGTAAAATATTGCGTTGCGTTTTTAATTCCAACAATTATATTCATCGGATTGCAATTATCATTTTATTGAGTTTAATATAAATATTTGTAATATCTTATTTTTCTTTGCAAAATTAATGGGTATTACAAGTTTAAGTTTAATTTTTTATTAAATTATTGAATATATATATATATATATATATATATATATATATTATGTAAATTCAAAATATTATTTAATATTAAAATGTGTCATAATATGTTAAAATTTAATTTTTTTTAAATTAACGTATTGAAGTTGGTTTCAGTATAACATGGCATAATTGCATTCTAATTAATTTGGTATTTTCAACTTTTTCACTGCTTTTTCTACCTTGGTCTAACATGTTTGAACAAAAATAAAAACGGGGTGTAGAAAGTGTGACAATCCTCTTTAGGGCAATATATTGATGGAAAACGGAACAAAGTTCACTATTTGCTTTAATCATATTTTAGATCCAAAAAGAGATAGAATAGAGTAGAGCCCAGAAAAAATGGATGGAATCGGTTTGTCTGGTAGATATAGAACACTTTATGCAACAATTAAAATAGTAAAAATTTGAAGGACAAAAAAAAGATTAGTTTGGATTTCGGTCTCTTGACAAAGAGCCCCTGAAAGCAAGTTTTTTTGTTCCTTGTTGTAAAGTAAGGGAGTTTCAATCATTGCAGCCACGTGGCCTCTCCATCATTTAGGGTAAGCGGAAAGTGTAGAGTACGAGTTTCCAGTACTTGTTTGCCGTATGACTCGTCACCCTAAAGTTCGTAACTCGACAATTGGAAAAATAACATTAAACAGAGGGTAAAGTATTTGTCATTTTAAAGGAAATAAAGTTATGTCATTTTAAAAGGGAAAAAGAGATAAATAAAAGAGGAGAGAGAGTTGTCAAAAAAAAATGTGATCTCACCTCTTTGTGAGAGTGAAAGGATATAAGTTGTGTCATTGAAAAGGATAAACACTTTTCCCTTAAACAAATGAACAATAGAGAACAAGACTTGGACGGAGCGTGTAAGAAAATTAAAAACATAAAAAAGTTAATCTTAATTATTTAATTTTATATGAGTTATCAAGTTACTTAAAAACAAAATCAATATTAATATATATATATATAATATAAGGTTATATTTATCTTCTATTACATAAGATATATAAGTTTCCTACACACACAAAATGAAGGTGGATCCCACATTTATTTTTTCTCTCTCCTGTTACATGTAGGTCGTATTTCTAACTTTATTTCTATATATTTATATTGACGGCTTGTGTGATAAGACTTGTTACTTTTGAGACAAAATAAGAGATTGTTGCAAAATAGGTGTTGCTTTTGCTTTTATTTATTTATCTATACTCAAATATTTGGGTTTATCATCTATCATTTAACATGACTACAAAAATTTTCTTACATTAACAATATTTTGTGGGGCCCGCAACAAAAAAAAAAATTTGGCACGCAAAACGAATCTGTATAACATAACACAATCACTTTTCCTACAACATAACTCTTATAAAACCCCAAATATTTATACCCACTCTCCTTTCTTATTTTTTTTAATGCGCCTAGATTTAATTGGATGATGAAGATAACGTAAAGTGCTTAAACAATACTATAATTTTGGACATGAAAATTGGATTGGGCAACAAGCAAATGGTTCCATTTTGTCATCTTATATACGCAGTTTTATTTATTGATTACACATGCTATAACTTAATATATATATATATATATATATATATATATATATATATATTTCTTCGATAACTTGAGATAAGTTTATCTCCAGCCAAACCAAAACTACGTCATTTTATTTATTTATTTCCTTATGTTAATTGATTATTCTTTGAATAGTCATGATAACCTTTTTCTCTCTCTTCTTTTATCACCATTGATCTATCTTTGTACGGTCATGATTCAGTGGTCGGAGATAAAATTATCTCAAGCAGATTGAGAAACGAGCATATATATATATATATATATGAGGCAGGATCATTTGACACCTCATCTAGCCGTTAGACAAAAAAGATCAACGGTGTCACATGCTTATAAATCAGAGAGTCGTTGATCTTTTTTGATCTAACGACTATCAGATAAGGTGTCAAATTTTAACTTTGACACCATTGGTATATATATATATATATATATATATATATATATATATATATATATATATATATAGAGAGAGAGAGAGAGAGAGAGAGAGAGGGGGGTAGAATCCTTTGACACGGGCCATTAGATCAAAAAAGATCTATGACTCTAATTTGTAAGCATGTGACATCATTGATCTTTTTTTATCTAATGACTCTCAGATGAGGTGTCAAATTTTAAATTTGAAACCATTGATCTTTTTTTATCTAATGGCTCTCAGATGAGATGACACTGGTGTCAAAGGATCCTACCCCACATACATATACATACATACATACATATATATATATATATATCTAGGGGTTTATATTTTTGCAGCTTCTGTACGTGCAGCAATCAAATACTTGCCATATATATTAGAGCGCATTAAATGCAAGGAATCATAACCATACAAAGGATGAAAACATTAAATGTGGGGAATCATAATCATATATTTGTCGTTGTTGTACATAAAGCGACTGTAAAAATGATTTTACCATATATATATATAGGGTTATCGTTTCTCAAGTTACTTGAGATAATTTTATCTTCGGTTACTAAATCATAGTCGTACAAATATGAATCAATGGAGATAAAGGAAGAGTAAAAAATGAATCATAACCATTCAAACCAAATCAATTAATATAGGGAAATAAATAAATAAAACCACATAATTTCGGGGTAGCCGGAGATAAACTTATCTCAAGTTGATTGAGAAATATTTTTCCCATATATATATAGGGAAAATTGTTTGTCATTTTAAATGACACAACTTATGTCGTTTCACTCTCACAAAGAGGTGGGACCCACACTTTATATCTTTTTGTCCATTCTCTCTCCTCCTTTATCTACCTCTTTCTCTCACTTAAAATAACACAACTTACATCCTTTAAAATGATACACATTTTCCCCACATATATATATATATATATGAACTTATTGTTTCTCAAGCTGCTAAAGATAATTTTATCTCTGGCTACTAAATCATAACTTCACAAATATTGATTAACGGTAATAAAGGAAAAGAGAGAAAAAGGAAATCATAACCATTCAAAGGTGAATGAATCAATTAATATAATAAACAAAATGACCTAGTTTTGGGGTGGCAGAAGATAAACTTATGACAAATTATCGGAGAAATATTTTTTCCTATATATATATATATATATATATATATATATATATATGAGAAAAATATTTCACAAACTGCTTGACATATATTTATTTCCAGTCACCCCAAAATTACGTCATTTTGTTTATTTATTTTCTTATATTAATTAATTTATCTTTGAATGGTTGTGATCCTTTTTTCTCTCTTTTCCTTTATCACCGTTGATCCATCTTTGTACGGTTATGATTCAGTAGCCGGAGATAAAGTTATCTCAAGCAGCTTGAGAAATGATAATCCCACATATATATATATATGTGTATATATATATATATATATATATATATATATATATATATATATATGGTGTTTACATTTCTGCAGTTGCTGTACATGCAGCAATCAAATACTTGTCATATATATACTTGAAAGCATTAAATGCAGAGAATCATAACCATACAAAGGATGAAAGCATTAAATGTGAGGAATCATAATCATACACCTGTCGTTGTTGTACGTAAAACGGCTGCAGAAATGATTTTACATATATGTGTGTGTGCATATATAGGGAAAAATATTTCTCCGGCAACTTACGATAAGTTTATCTCCGGCTACCCCAAAACTACGTCGTTTTGTTTATTTATTTCCTTATATTAATTGATTCACCTTTGAATGGTTTTGATTCCCCTTTTTTCTTTCTTCCTTTATTACCATTGATCCATTTTTGTACGATTATGTTTTGATAGTCGAGATAAAATTATCTCCGGCATCTTGACAAATGATAAGCCTATATATATATATATATATATATATATATATATATATATATATATATATATATATGGGATACGATCCTTTCACACTAGTATCAAATTTTGAAATTTGACACCAAATCATAACCGTTAATTTCCGCCAATCAACGGTTATTATTTATTGAGAATTACACTTATGAATAAATCATTAATTCATAATAAATAATAACTGTTGATTGGTGTAAATCAACAGTTAGATTTTGGTGCCAAATTCTAACCTTTGATTTCCATCAATAAACAATTTTATTGGGAGTCAAACTTATTAATTAATATTAATTCTCAATAAACGATAATAGTTGATTGGCGAAAACCAACGGTTAGGATTTGGTGTCAAATTTTAAAGTTTGACATAGATATTAAAGGATTCTATCCCACACACACACACACATATATATATATAGGTAAAATCATTTTTGCAGCCGCTTTACGTACAACAACGACATGTGTATGGTTATGATTTCCCACATTTAATGCTTTCATCCTTTGTATGGTTACGATTCTCCGTATTTAATGCTTTCAAGTATATATATGACAAGTATTTGATTGCTGCACGTAAAGCAGCTGCAGAATTGTAAACCCCATATATATATATATATATATATATATATATTAACGAATTCAGTATATATAAATTAGGAAAAACACTTCTGCTGTTACTCTGGAGAAGTGTTCCCCTTATGTGATAGACACATCAACATTTTCTGTTTATTTATTTTTTTAAATGATGTGCCCCACCATCTTTTTGGGTCAGCGGGGAGAAAAGAAAGTTGTGGAGTAACAACAGAGATACAAACCCCGTTTAAATTATATTTACTTTATATATATATTTAAAAAAAGTAAAAGTAAATGTAATTTAAATATAATAAATTTGTTAATATATGGGGAAAATATTTTTCCTGTCATAAAAGATAAAGTTATCTTCTGAAATCCCAAATCGAAACTACGTCGTTTTGAGAGCTCGGGGAATTAATGAAGAGTGTTTTGGTAATTTTGTTTTTTTATTATATATTTTACTAAGGATTCACTTTTTTCTGCAGTAAATGCATAGAAGTTATCTACATTAAGCTCAAAACGATGTCATTTTGAGCAAAAGTCAAAGTGTTTTTGTAAATATAATTTACTCCTAGGTTAGAGTAGTCTTTAATATTATAATTTTTTAATCTTTCAACCCAAAATGATGTCATTTTGATGTTATTTTGAGAGTGAATGTAGATAACTTATCTCTATTTAATGTAGAAATATTAAAGCCTTTTACTAAAACACCTTTCATTAATCTCTCTAATCCTCAAAAAGACGTAGTTTTAGGGTGACAGCAGATAATTTTATTTACTGTGACACGAGAAACGTTAAAACCTTAATATATATATATATATATATATATATATATCAGAAAATACTTCTGCAGGTAAATTATCTGCATTTACGCCCTAAACAACGTAGTTTTGGGATTAAAATATTAAAAAATTATAATTATAAAGACTATAATAACCCTGAAATAAATTAAAATTACAAAAACATCATGATTTCCGTCCCAAAACAATGTCGTATTGGGTTTAATGCAGATAACTTATCTGCAGTAACTGCAGAAAAAGCAAACTCATATATAGTAACGGCATATAAGTTATCTGCAGTAAGCCAAATACGACGTCATTTCGGGGCAGAAATCATGGTATTTTTGTAATTTTAATTTATTTCATGGTTATAATAGTCTTTATATTTATAAGTTTTTAAGATTTTAATACCAAAACGACTTCGTTTAAGGAAAAAATACAGATAACTTATCTGCAGTAACTACAGAAACATTTTTCCATATATATATATATATATATATATATATATATATATATATTAATATATGTATGTATGTATGTATTCGTAAAATGTATATGATAAAATAAATAAATAAAATTACAAAAACACCTTTCATTAATTCACTTAAAATTATAAAAACACCCTTCATTAATCAAAACGACGTAGTTTTTGAGGTAGCTGCAGATAACCTTATCTACAGTGCCTGTAGAAATGTTTACCCCGTATATATGTAGGGGTTTACATTTCTGCAACTGTTGTACGTGCAACAATCAAATACTTACCATATATATACTTGAAAGCATTAAAAGCGGAGAATCATAATCATTCAAAGGATGAAAACATTAAATATGAGGAATCATAACCATACACATATCGTTGTTGTACGTAAAGCGGCTGCAGAAATGATTTTACCATATATAAATATATATATATATATATATATATATATAGGAAAAAAACATTTCTACATTCACTTTATATAAGGTTATCTACAGCTATCTCAAAAAACTATGTCATTTTGATTAATGAAGGGTGTTTCTGTAATTTTAGGTGAATTAATGAAAGCTGTTTCAATAAAATGTATATGATAAAAATAAACAAACAAAATTATAGAAACACCCTTCATTAATTCACCTAAAATTACATAAACTCCCTTCATTAATCAAAATAGCGTAGTTTTTGGGTAGCTATAGATAAACTTATCTAAAGTTCCTGTAAAAATGTTTATACCATATATATAAGGGAAAAATTATTCTTATGTTACATGTGGTAACTTTGTCTCCTACACACCATTCGATAGCTGTGTCACTTTTTTCTTTTCTTTTTATTTTTCTAATGGTGTAGCCGACTAATTTGTCTCTATGACTTGAGATCACTTATCTCCTTTTACATGAGATTAATAAATCCATATATATATACATGGGTAAAGAATTTCTCTGGTCAATGGAGATAAGTTATCTCCGGTGAGCACAAAATGACATTATTTTGTGACGTAAATCAATGTGTTTTTGCTAGTGTTTTAACAGTCGGATCGGACAGGCCAGGTCGACCCGAGTCTCGGTGAGCCGATGGGTTCCCCGGTCCAAGAGGTTATTTGGACCCGCTTCTGCAGGGTTATATTAGTCTTTATTATTATAATTTGTTAATCTTATAACCTAAACAACTTTATTTTGAGCTCACTGGAGATAACTTTATCTCCCGTGACTGAAGACATTCTTTTCCCATAGTTATATACCCCTATATATATAAGGGCAGTAATTTTTAACATCGGTGTCAAACTTTAAAATTTGACACCAAATCCTAACCGTTGATTTTCGCCAATCAAAGGTTATCGTTTCTGTCAATCAAACTTTTAATTAATTATTAGTTTCTAATAAACGATAACCGTAGATTGATGAAAATCAATGATTAGGATTTGATATCAAATTTTAAAGTTTGACACCGAAATCAAATTTTTTTATCCCATATATATATATATACATATATATATATATATATATATATATATGGTAAAATCATTTCAACAGCTGACAACAACGACAGGTGTATGGTTATGATTCCTCACATTTAATGCTTTCATCCTTTGTATGGTTATGATTCCCCGCATTTAATGTTTTCAAATATATATATGGCAAATATTCGATTGACACAAAGTATCTCAGTAATTTTTTTTATTTTCTTTTTTATCATCCTTAAATTGTTGATAAAGCTACTAATTTAATTTACACCCCTAAGATAAATTGGGATAGTGACCAAAGTGTCACGCTTGGACAAAAAAATTACCAGACTGCCACGTGTTAGCATATGGGTGTCCTAGAGACAATCTTTTGATTAAATAAAGGACACTAGATGTAGAACTTTATTTGTCGCAAATAAATGTAAGCACTATTTATTCAGTTTCATATTGTGTCTCGATATTACTGTTAATATTATATGAATGAACTGGATAAACCCCTTGGAATAGAACAGGTATCTCTTGAGTATCTGTGATGAGATCACGATCATGAGGATTCAAGGATATTGCATGTCTATTCCTAATTATATGTTCCTAGTCTAGAGACACTGAGTTTGGGGATCAGTGATCTCGAGTAAAGACTAGTACGACTTATCTACTTGTATATGGATACAAGGTAAAGACCTCATGAGCTGCAGATATGGAGATATCTTAGCTAAAGTCGTGGGTGGACCTATAAGAGTATAGCTCGCACTGAACAGACCCAAAAAGAGACTCTATGAGGAAATCTCACAGATAGTGTCATTAGAGTAATCTCTTTATGTTTGGGTGTGTCTTTCCTTAGACCAAAAGTTATTACCTAGACTGTGTTCTTGAAGGCATGTTTTGATTATATACCTCGTCTGCCTGAAACATGGAGACTCATAGGTATACTGTTGGGCGTGTCCTTAAAGGGCACAGGGCTAGGGTAATAAGCTGAAGGAATTCGTCAAATTTCTGTGAGAGATTAGGTTATCTGTAAACCGGAGAAATCGGGATGACATTTACAGGGACTCGGGAATCTATGCATAGTAAAAGAGATCATGAGATGATCTGCCTTTAGAGTCAGTAAATTGAAGATTCCCTATTTCGAATAAAGCTTACCCAAAACCGCAGGGGTTGATACATTTCCTTACCCTAGGTTAATGGGAAGATAACCGAGACGAAGGGAAATACATACGGTAACCAAATATGTGCAATAGGATGATCAAGTCATTAATCTGACTAGTTCTGGGGCAACAAAGCATTGCTAGTGCTCTGTGTTGTCATTAATTGGGTTGTGTGCTTGTTGGGCCCAAGCCCAGTTATGTCAGTAGCTAAGTTGGACCTAATGGGTCACACACTAACACCTTGTAGTTATGATGGACTAGCTTTAAAGGTATTGGGCCTAATAATGTTATTAGCCCAAGAAGTTGTTTGGAAGCCCACCTAAATGGGTGGGTGGTGCATGGAGTTTAGTAATGGGCTTGGATAGTCCAAGCCATTACTAATTAATTTAATTAGTTAAATTAATAATCAAATATTTGAATTTCGAATTTTGAATTTGAAATTTGAATTTTGAAATTTGAATTTAGAATTTGAATTTCGAAATTCGAATTTTGAATTTGAAATTTGAAATTTGAAATTTGAATTTTAAAATTTGAATTTGAATTTGAATTTTGAAATTCGAATTTTGAATTTGAAATTTGAAATTTTGAATTTTGAATTTGAATGTTTGAACGTTTGAATTCAAGTGTTTGAATTCGAATTTGAATTGGTTTTGAAAAGTTGTTTCATAACAAAAGGATAAGACAGGATCTTATTGGAGCATATTCCTTGGATGAAGAAGCATCTTTGGAGGCTCTCCCTAGGCTGTTTGGTGCATCACTTTTAAGTGATAAGAGTGTTATCTTATCACTTAAAACAAACCTCCATTCAGATTTGGTGGTTGAGGGAATCAGTGGGTAAGTTGATTCAAATTTTGAATGCAACTGCTCAATGTATTTGGACCCTTTATAGGGCTGAATTATGCGCATGAAAACTATATACTATATGATAGTTTATGAATTTAAGTTTAAATTAATTTGAATTTAAATTCATGTGGATAAGATTGGAGGTTGTTGGCAAAGTTTGTTTTGCAACAGCTCCACCTTATCACACTGTTTCATGCATAACTTTCAAAGAAATTTGAAAGTTTGTTTTTCATTTTGAATGAATGAATTCCCTCCTCCTCTCCAAAGGGTGCGCATAAATAGACATGTTCCTCACCTTAGGTTTCATTGGAAAACCAAGCCAACTCTCCTCCTCTATGCACCATTCTGTAGGGTAGCTCAGTACACCTTTCCAAACAGGATACCTAGCCTCCACCCTCACCACTTGTGCGCATAGCAAGCCTCATTGTGGTGTTCATCTTGTGGCTTTCAAGAAAGAGTTCTTGCATCATAGACGAACGGTGGTGTGGATCACCATTAGAGGGTTTGAACCCTTCAAGCCTGACATCTCATCTCCCTGACTGATCAGGCCAAAACAAGGTAACATCATGCTGTCTTAAAGCATGAATCTATGAGTGCATGTATGTTCCGCAGTAAAATTTTTGTTTTACACCTTACATGCATCGGCCTTCAAAGGCCAGTTTACTTTCAAGTGGTATCAAAGCCCGGTTGCTTTACCATCGACGGGTGATGGTACCTTGTTTGTGAAAAGAGTCTTTCACAGTCAAAAATCTTTAAAGGGTTAAAGTTTAAATTCTGCATGTAGATTTTGAATCACAAATCCTTTAAAGTGTTAAAGTTTTTGTTTTTATGAACATAAAAATTTGATTCTGTGTTCATAAAACATTATGCATCATGGTTTAGTTTCTTTTCTTTATGAAAGTTCTAAAAGGAACACCCTTTTTGAAAGGGTAGATTCGGCCATGGAGGGTACTAAGAGTACCTTGAATGATTTCTTATTTTTCTCCATGAATTGTGTCATTTTTATATGCATGAAATTTTGTGACAAATTTATCATATAGTTACCTATATGATTCGGCCATGTAGGGATATATGGCTACATGCATGGTTTAATTTTGTTTTCTTTGAGAAAGAATTAACAAAATTTGAATTGAAATTGTTTTTAAATTCGGCCAATGAGAAATTTAAGATTATGAATCTTGATGTTATTTTGATGTTTAAATTTTAAATGTCAAAATACATGTGAAAATGTTATGTGATAATATAATGTTTGTGTTTGCAAGTTTCGAACTTTTCAGGTACAAACAGGAAGGGGATGGTCATGGTGCCCGGATTTGAATTTTTTTAAATTTTAAATTTATGTGTAATCGCGCATTTTAATTTACAAGTATATTTGTAATTTAAATTTTGTAATTTTGTTCCTCCAAAGTGTTATGGAGTTTCTTTAATTATTTTAATTAGAGAAATAGGCTAGTGGCGTATAGACGACAAGCGGCCGTTGCTTAAAGAAGCAAAAAGGACAAAAGCGCGAACACCATGGCTATCTCAATATAAACTGTTTATATGTATGTGTGATTAGAACGTCTAGTATGCATAAACTGGGCAAATCGCGTTTGTATGGTTATTATGTTTGTCCAATAACGACTAGTGTATACCGATAGATGTTTGACATAGGTAACGACTAGCACGATAACTTACAATATGCGTTTGATGGGACCTAATTAACCCCAAGATAAAAGGAACCCTTAAAAGGAATAAATAATTAAGCATATGATTATCTCCCACCACCAATGCTACTCAAAACTCTTCTACGTAGTGGTGCTCCACAACTCAGTTGGGACCCACTATTTCGTTGGGCTAGAGTAGTGTTTGAAGTGTAAGACACTTAGGGTGCTGGTTTAATGCTTAACTAAGACATAAGTTGCAGGTGTTGCGATCTCGGCAAGTGCACCGATCGTTCCAAGTAATAAAGTGATAAGTATGTATCGTCTCTACAGGGATTGATGAACAATTACTACTATAACCAGTCCTCTTAAGTTAGATAAATCGATTGGTTGTTGACAAATAATTGTAATTTAAATTAAATAACAATAAAAGTGAAAGCTTTGTTTTTGTATTTTTCTGAAAAAGACTTAAAATAGATGAAGAAATGTTTTTGTAGAAAAAGTGATGAGAAAGACTGTAGCCAGGGTACATTCACCAATTGTTCCCAATTTTACTTCGGATTGATTCATAAAACCTATTGAAATTAACAACTCAGACAAATTATCATCTTTTAGAAATAATTAGTTAGATCCCAATCCCTTGGCGATCTAACCCTTTACTTCAATTGGAACCCTAATCCCTTAGTAATTCCGCCTGAAAATAAGCATTATGTAGATAAATCCCACGACTGCAATCCATACAAGTCTATCCCTAGAACATGCATGGAGAGTCATCTTTATCTCCTTTCAGGATCAGTATTCCAATATCCCTATTGTGAATCCTGATCCCCAGAATATCATTTCCTATTAGGTTGATCAGATCTAATAGAAATAATATCAATACGCTCAAGATAAAAGATGAAATATATTAATTCAATACATAGAATGATTCAATCCTTGTAGCAATTGTTTACAAAGGGATCATGCCCCTGACTACAGAAATAGATCTAGCCAATCAACATCATGATCGCTGATCTGATTTCAACATAAACTAGAAAAAGAAAAATAAAGAAGAATACAAGAACAGAGTGATGAACACGAAGAACGCCTCCTCTAGGTCTTGTGATGTGTATTCTGAGATGTCCTTTCCTTCAAAGGTTGAGTCTCTTTTTATAAGAGACTTTGACCTAAAATGTGAAATTTGAATTTCCATCCTTTCGCGCCTCCCACGCTGACAGCGCCACTCCCGCGCTCTCAGCGCGGGACCTTCTGCCAATTTTCTTCTTCCCACGCTCTGAGCGCCATTCCCGCGCTGTGAGCGTGAAATTCCAATATTGCCCGTATAACGGAAACCTTACAATTTATTACATAAACGTTATAACGGAAATATTAAAGTATGAATTTATTACAGAAACGTTTAACGGAAAGATTTAATTAAAATAAATTTGAATTCAAATTTCGAATTTAAAATCTGAATTTGCTGCAAGCGTCATTCCCACGCTCGTAGCGTGAGCCTTTAGTTTCACTTTGTCCTTTTCAGCTCCAATTTGTGCATTTCTCCTATGAAATCAACATAAAATCAGTACATAACCTCAGATTAAGATATTTGACAAATTAACATTGATTTTGCCCTTTTCTTGCATCAGATTAAGTAACATTCTTCCTCTTTTTATCTTAGAATTCCTTATATGCTGATCGCATATCAGCAGGCACAGCCGGACTTATGTGCTTAGGGTAATGGTGCTAGGTTGGTTGCATGAGATGCACCACTAAGTGACAAAGAGTTGTCAGCCTAAAGTTAAGAGAGGGTATGAGATACTGTTGATAAAGATCAACCCTTTATTTAAATTAATCTTGCGGTCTCAGACGGAGGTTAAAATAAATAATCGCACTCTTAAACCCACTAAGGTAAAATCTAAAGTAGATTAACCCTAAGTCAAAAGGAAGGGTCATTGACTTAGATAAAATAGTGGGAGGGGCAAATTATTTCAAGTCTTTAATAATTTGCTTTTAACTACATAACCGTATATTAACTAAAACTATCTTTACATCATTTTCAGCTTATAGTATGACTAATCCACTGTCACTGCGTTCAATACTCGATACGAATAAACTGACCGGTTCGAATTTTATGGACTGGTATCGGAACCTAAGAATAGTTCTAAGGGCCGAAAAGATTGCCTACGTTTTAGATGCTGTAATACCCGTAGCTCCACGGGAAGGGGAAGAAGGGTTTGCGGAATTTGATTTCGTAACCCATCAACAGCACTTGGATGACAATGTGATGGCAGTATGCATCATGTTGGCATCCATGTCGCCTGAACTGCAAAAGCAGCATGAGCATATGGATGCTCCCTCTATTATCGTACATCTCAAGGAGTTGTATGATATTAAAGGCAGGCATGAGAGGTATGAAGCCTCAAGAGAACTGTTCTCTTGTAGGATGACTGAGAGCATGTCTGTTGCCAGCCATGTTCTCAAGATGATCGGGCTGATTGAGAAGCTAGGAAACCTAGGCTTCATCATGGATGCCGAGCTAAGTAATGACTTAGTCCTCACCTCACTTCCACCTTCCTTCAGTCAATTCATCATGAATTACAATATGCATGGGATGCAAGTGAGCTTGCCTGAGTTGTTAAGCATGTTAACAACAGCTGAAGTGTCTATCAAGAAGGATAGGACACAGGCTCTTTTGATTGGTGGGCCTAGCAAGGCCAAGGGAAAGGGTAAGGAGCCTGCAAAAGGTGACCCCCTTAAGCCCAAAGGAAAATCCAAGAAGAAGAAGGGCAAGAAGAAGGGTAAGAAGGCACCTAAGGACAAGGGTGATGCTGAGTGCTTCCATTGTGGCAAGAAAGGCCACTGGAAGAGGAATTGTCCAGACTACCTGAACAATGTGAAGGACAAGAAGCATGGTGATGCTTCTGCCTCAGGTATTTTCATGATTGAGATAAATTATTCTTATGCTAATCCATCCTCATGGGTATTAGATACCGGGTGTGGTTCTCATATCTGCAATATGTTGCAGGTACTTAGGAGCCCAAGGAGATTGGATAGAAACGAGGTGGATCTCCGCGTTGGTAATGGAGCAAGAGTTGCTGCTCATTCAGTTGGAGATGCTGACCTTATTTTGCCTACGGGCCTTTTACTGCATTTGAATAATTGTCTTTATGTTCCGCAAATTTCTAGAAACATTATTTCAATTTCTTGTTTAGAACAAGATGGATATACTTTCAGTATTAGGAATGGTACTTTTTCTATCATTTTGAATGATATGGTTTACGGTACTGCTTCTTTAATAAATGGATTGTATGTGTTGGAAATGGGAAATGAAGTGCTCAATATAGATGTGAAACGACCTAGGACGGATAATCAATCTTATCTTTGGCACTGTAGACTAGGGCACATAAATGAAACAAGATTGTCTAGGATGCATAGAGATGGATACCTGGACTCCATGGATTTGGAATCCTATGGACAGTGTGAATCTTGTCTAGCTGGGAAAATGATTCAACAAAAGCCCAAAGGGCTTGAGAGTCATAGGGCTAGTGAGTTATTAGAACTCATTCATACTGATGTATGTGGCCCAATGTCTATTGAGGCTAGAGGTGGATATTCTTATTTCATTACCTTTACAGATGACAAATCAAGATTTGGGTATATATACCTAATGAGATATAAATCTGAAGCTTTTGAAAAGTTCAAAGAGTTTAGGAATGAGGTGGAGAAACAGCGTGGCAAGATGATTAAGACATTACGATCAGATCGTGGTGGTGAATATTTGAGCCACGAGTTTCAGGGTTATCTGAGAGAAAATGGAATTCTCTCACAATTTACCGCTCCTTACACACCACACCAAAACGGTGTCTCCGAAAGGAGAAACAGGACCTTGTTAGACATGGTTAGGTCTATGATGAGTGAGACTCAACTTCCAAAATCGTTTTGGGGATATGCCTTAGACACAGCGGCATACCTTCTAAATATGGTACCGTCTAAATCTGTTCAGACCACACCATATGAGATATGGAGTGGTAAGAGACCCAACCTGAGTTACCTCAGGGTATGGGGATCGCCAGCTTATGTCAAAGCGTTGACATCAGACAAGCTTAGTGCTAAGAGTACTAAATGTCTATTTGTGGGGTATCCTAAAGGTACTAAGGGATACTACTTCTACTCCATGGAAGAACACAAAGTGTTTGTTTCAAAGAATGCTGAGTTCCTTGAGAAGGATTTGATCTCTCAAGGAGGCAGTGGGAGTAAGATTGATCTTGAAGAAGTGCAAGATCCACAAGAACAGATTGAGGAACCCGAGTCTGCTCCGCAGGCGACGTTCTCCAATGGAGAAGTAAACACACAACTCCGTAGACCTACGAGGGTCATCCATCCACCTGAAAGGTACGGGTTTGTGATTGAGAATCAGCAAACTGTTGAGGATGATGAACCAAGTAACTACGAGGAGGCGGTCAAAGATGTTGACTCCTCAAAATGGCTTGAAGCCATGGAATCTGAAATGGATTCGATGTATCAGAACAAGGTATGGACCTTGGTTCCTAAACCACAAGGAATAGTTCCTATTGGTAATAAATGGGTCTTTAAAAGAAAGACTGATGCAGATGGCAACGTTCAGACCTACAAAGCTAGGTTGGTGGCGAAAGGGTATCGTCAAAGACAAGGAGTTGACTATGATGAAACTTTTTCACCAGTTGCCATGATCAAATCTATTAGGATCATGCTTGCAATAGCAGCATACCACGACTATGAAATTTGGCAAATGGATGTCAAGACCGCCTTCTTGAATGGGTTCTTGAAGGAGGAAGTGTACATGACACAACCTGAAGGCTTTGAAAACAAAGATCAGGTGCATATGGTATGCAAACTACAAAGGTCAATATATGGGCTAAAGCAAGCATCAAGGAGTTGGAATATACGTTTTGATGAAGTCGTTAAGAGTAACGGTTTTATCAAGAACGAGGATGAACCTTGTGTTTACAGAAAGGTAAGTGGGAGTAATGTCGTCTTCCTAGTGCTTTATGTAGATGACATATTGCTAATAGGAAATGACATCCCCACATTAAAAATAACGAAAGAGTGGCTTTCAGAAAACTTTACCATGAAGGATTTGGGAGAGGCAGCCTTTATACTCGGTATAAAGATCTATAGAGATAGATCCAAGAGGCTGCTGGGTTTATCTCAATCCACGTACGTTGACAAGATGCTAAAGAGGTTTAGCATGGAAGGGTCGAAAAGGGGTTTTCTTCCTGTCAGTCATGGGGTACACCTATCAAGGGCTATGTGTCCTAAGTCACAGCCTGAGAAGGATCGCATGAGTGGAATTCCATACGCTTCGGCTATTGGATCCATCATGTATGCCATGATATGTACGAGACCAGATGTCTCATATGCTTTAAGCATTACGAGCAGATACCAGTCAGACCCTGGAGAGGGTCACTGGACGGCAGTCAAAACCATCCTTAAATACTTAAGAAGAACTAAGGATGCGTTTCTGGTCTATGGTGGGGTTAATGAGTTAACAGTGAAAGGATTCACTGATGCCAGCTTTCAGAGTGACAAAGATGACTGCAAGTCACAGTCAGGATTCGTATTCACCTTAAATGGTGGGGCAGTGTCTTGGAAAAGTTCCAAGCAGGAGACAACAGCAGACTCAACGACAGAGGCTGAATACATAGCTGCTTCAGAAGCAGCTAAGGAGGCAGTGTGGATCAAGAAGTTCATAAATGAACTAAGGGTGGTTCCAAGCGTGGATGAGCCCATACAGTTGCTTTGCGACAACACTGGAGCCATCGCGCAGTCAAAGGAACCTAGGTCTCATCAAAGATCTAAACACGTGCTCCGCAGATATCATTTGATTAGAGAAATCATTGATAGGAATGATGTAAAAATGGATTATGTTCCCACAGACGATAACCTGGCCGATTCTCTGACAAAGGCTGTTTCTCAGAGAAAACATGATAGTCATTATGAGGCTTTGGGCATACGACTTAGGTCTGATTGGCTCTAGGCCAAGTGGGAGCTTGTTAGCATATGGGTGTCCTAGAGACAATCTTTTGATTAAATAAAGGACACTAGATGTAGAACTTTATTTGTCGCAAATAAATGTAAGCACTATTTATTCAGTTTCATATTGTGTCTCGATATTACTGTTAATATTATATGAATGAACTGGATAAACCCCTTGGAATAGAACAGGTATCTCTTGAGTATCTGTGATGAGATCACGATCATGAGGATTCAAGGATATTGCATGTCTATTCCTAATTATATGTTCCTAGTCTAGAGACACTGAGTTGG